>JAQFVV010000885.1:0-173863 GCA_028023455.1 Epiperipatus broadwayi | reverse complement strand
ATAATAATAATAATAATAATAATAATAATAATAATAATAATAATAATAATAATAATAATAATAATAATAATAATAATAATAATAATAATAATAATAATAATAATAATAATAATAATAATAATAATAATAATAATAATAATAATAATAATAATAATAATAATAATAATAATAATAATAATAATTATTGTTATTATAATTATTATTATTATTCTTGGTAAAATTCTTTCTCACATCCAATGGTGTCATTCTTCTTTTTTGTAATAGTTATAGCTTTTCTTTTTATTACTAAGACAACTTTTCTTTCAATAGCAAGATGTTGTTTTATACTTTTGAATCTTTTATTTCCTTCTATAACTTTTCTCTTCAATTCAGTTCTATTTTTTATATTATACTTAATTCTTTTTCATATTGTTTTACAGAATTCACATATTCAATTTTTTTTAATTGATTATTTAAAAATATTTTTATATTTTTTCTTCCCTTCATACATTGTGTTTATGTGTATTATATTGATTTTAGTTAAGTGTGATTTTTTTATACTTATAACAACATTTACATAATAAAAAATAATTTGCTTAACAGTAAATTAATGCATGAGCAAAAGTTTTTTGATTACTTTTTATTTAACAGAAACTTCTCTGATATAACAAATTTTCTTATATCTTCTATTTTCTTTATTATGACGGAATTTTTTTAATTTATTAAATCAACCCAAGATTTATCCATTCAGAATATATTATAAAGCCATAAATATTATACCATTAAAAAAAGCTTCAAAAAGTGTATAAGAAACCAACAGTATGATTAAGCATCTATTATCTAGACAACTTTATAAGGAGCTCTTTGAATTTCACTATTTTAAAAAAAAGATTTACTTAAATGATATTTTAAATTCAATCTTAAATATTCAAACATTTAATCTTGATATAGAGATGATAGTACAGGAAAGAAACATATATATATATTATAACCAGCTGGGTTGCATGACATACAACAACATAGTTGTGTGTGTACATGTTTATATAAAGTAAAGGAAAAGTAGACATAAACACAGACGTAAATTTTTCTAGATATTTTCTATATTTCATTTGGAATAATAATGAATGTAAAGGATTAAATAACTCTCAATTTAAAACAGAATTTTATTATTAATTAAAAATTTAAAAAGATATAAATAAATTATTATTATTCTGATTTTAAAATTTAAAAACAAACATGTTTCTGATAATTGTAAACATTTCTATTATGTATTTTTGAAATCTTTTAAATAATTGGTAAATTATTTATTTTAAAAAAATCTTTGTATTTCACACCTTGGTAAAAGTTCAAACTTACTTTTGAAAGAATTAGTGATCTTAATGAAAGGATAAGGGATTAGAGAGATAAAAAAAACTCTGTTTTTATACTAATGTACAAAAATAATTAACCAATCAAAAATCAATTGTAAAATATTAAAAGAATAAATATTAATTTAAATGTAAAAAATTAAATATAAAGTTAAAATTAAAAAAGAATAATAAAAATGAGTGGTTAAGAAAACGGGAACAATTAACTGTCCTGAAAGAATATGTCAGGACATTGGGACAAGAGAGATAAAATTGGGACAAATGCATGAAAACTGTAATGTATGAACACTATTTTTTCATAGTTGTTGAAGTAAAATAGTTACTCCCAGTTCATTATATATTCATCTACTTGTCTAGCTCTATCAAACTATCTACTTATTTATTCATCTACCAATATATGTCCATCTACCTACCTATCTATCTACATATATATTTTACATTTGGAAAAGTTTTAGCAACAAATTGGAAAAGATTCAGAAGACATAAAATATGAGAAGTGTCTGTTGGTTATTTTCAAACTAAAAAAATTGCTATTCTGGAAAGGCTATCAAGGCTGCTGGATTAATCACATAGCAATTGTTTTAATAAATAGGGCAATCAGAGAGCGAAATTGGTATTATTAGCATCCATTGATTACTCTGGCTTTCACTGAGTGGCACTACTGTATGGAGAGTTTTGTCTATTTTAATTATTAATTGTTATATAAAAATATTTAAGAGAATAATATATTCAATGCCGTGTTCAAGATATAATTTATAATTACAAATATTTTAATATATATATTTGAATGATTATTAATACAAATAATATTTAGATTAAAAGAACTTAACTATTAATGATATTTTTGTGTAATACCATCACAACTGGCTAACACGCTTATTCTACATTGTTCTTTTTCGTTTTAATGTAATCTTTTTCTTAGCAGGTAATCTAATTTAGAAATATTAGTAATGATATTTTATTTTTATTTATTTCCAATAGTAATTTTTTTTTAAAAAAAAATCCTTTTCAATACTTTTTTATTATTTAGTCTCTTCAGATTTCCCCATAAAAACTACTAACAAAATTATTTATTCTTTATTATCTATATTTTAGATTTCTAAAGATACGTTCCAGACACAAACTTATGTTTAGTTCTTTCTTAAGACTAATTTCATTAGCCCAGAGGATAATTTTTTTATCTATTTTAAAAATATAACTTATCCATTGTGATACTATCTTTAATCTTTTTTTTTTTCACTTATCCAATTTTCTAAATATTTAAATGTATTTTAATTTATTATAATTAGGTTTTTCCAGGTACATTCCCACCCTTGGATTTTTGTACAAATTTGTTTTTATTTTTTAAAACGAACTTTATTTAATTTAGGGCTAAAAAAAGATTGAGAATGTAATTACACTTTTATAAATGTTATTGCCAGCAAAAAGAAAACAAAACAATTATGATGTGTTTTTTTTTAAAACAATATTACTGCTACTATAAACAATAGTTATAACATTAATATATAAAAACTGATGTAAAACTAATATATGTTATATTTATATATATACTACATATAATATCTAAAATTATATGTCAGAAGAGCTAATTAAATATTGAATTCAAACTAGGAGATGTTAGAAAAAATTGTGTTAAGCAGTAGGAAACTAGCAAGAACAATAATCGAGTATTATATGATTGGATATAATCTTTTGTCTATTTATCTTAATTTGCTTTCTTATATAAGTATATTCCTCCTTGCCTTCAAATAATGAATTAATCTAGATTATGTCTTATCTATATTAGACTGAGCATCTATAGACAGGTGCCAATGTGTATGCAGATATATAGATAATGTACATCAAATGGCAAAAATGGACCAATAGGTTTACTGATGCTCATTAAATTAATAGAAATGTGACCATAAATAGTCAATTCATTTGGAGGTAATGTCAGACAGACAACAACTATCCAGCTTAATGGCAATATACATGTTCATTAAATGAGTAAGGCAATGAGACAAGTCCATGATCAAGACTGAAAAACGCTAAAACCTAATGCAGGTGTGAGGCAAGCTGCCAGAGTACAGCCAGAATATACAGTCAGTCACACAATTACTTACAAGTGCAAACAGTTCATAGATTAGTATGCTCCTAAATTAAAATGATGATTTCAGTCTTTAAAAATAGGTGTTAATTCAATCATATGGATAAGAAAATTGATATTGATTCTTTAGAACTATTTGTGCTAAATTTCAACAACTATTAAACCTTAAAATTGCTATTTTGAACTTCCAGGATTATTATGTTACTGAGATATAGAATTCTCTTTAAAAATGTATTATGGGTAAATCTGATCTTAGGTTCATTAAAAATTAAGATCCATGACTGATTTTTTGTTAATGAACTTACTAATAATAACTTGATTAAAAGAAAATATATGACATATTCTACTTGGCTATATATTAAATTGAATATAAAACAGCATGGCTAATATGGAGATGTAAATGCAGAGTTGATTGACTAAGAAACAATTTATGTATTGAAAGTGCAAAGGAGATACAGGCAGTTGTTTATCACTATCATTTTCAAATAGTTATCTCTCTAAGTTTAATTCAATTTCTCTGAACTAATGCTTCTCTTTTTTTACATCACATTAATAAACTTTATTTCATCTAACCACCTCACATGTGGTTTTTTTCTAGGTCTTTTACAGCTTCTTGGAATTTAATTTAAGACTTCAGCTATCCTCCTATTATCATTTTTTCTAGCAACATGTCCAGCATAGTTCCATGTCATTATCTTAATTCTTGTAATAATATCGATGATACACGTTTGTTCTCTCACTTAAGTATTTTATTTTAATCCATTTTTTGTAACATCTACTATACATTTTCCATACTTTATTGACTGATCTCAAGTCTCTATATTGCTTTTTTTTTGTTAAATGTCCTACTCTCACATCCATAAGTAAATAATGATAAAATACATTTAATAAAAAACTTCATTTTCAAACACACTAGTATATTTTTATTTAATTTTAAGTTATTTCTATTAAAAACACTCCAACTACATTTAATACTAAACAGGCAAAACTTTTCATACAATAGTGCCACCCTGTGCCAAACAGAGTAATCATTGGATGTCAGAAGGCTTATGCATAAAATTCCCAATCTAGTGCCTACTCATCCAATATTCTCAGACTAGTTTCTGGCTTGTGGCCTTCATCAGTGAAGAGCCTTGGATCTGAGAGCACTGCACCTAGATCTTAGGATATAATGCAACCCTCCAGCAGCCACCTTTTATCTCCACTTAACTACAAAACTATGAGAATGAAATTGAAAACAAATAATATTTTCAATCTAAGCTCAATATCTTATATAGTCACAAGTCTTCTGGCATCCATTGATTACTCTGGTTGGCACAGGATGGCACTACTGTATGGAGAGTTTTGCCTATTTAATAACAGTTATGTGCTAGCATAAGAGATGATGATCATGTGATGTTATGTTTAATACTATTATAAATGTTAATTTCTAGTAACTTACAATTATTAATTTTTATTTTCTTCTAAAAATATCCACTGAACTTTATTTTATTTTTTTTAATACTTATTGCAACATATAATTTTCTTCTTTTTCTTCTTCCTTTGCCTATATATTGATTTCTACTTTAACATAAAATATCATTTACGACATGCTTAAACCCATTATCAATACTATTTATTTATATCAGAGTAAAATAATAAAATGGGAAATGATTATTTATAATAATCAGGGTAAAATGTATATTTTATTTTGTGTATTTAATTATGTATATGAATATGAGTATAAATGTATTAATTATATAATTATATATTTGAATATTGTAGCTCTGATGATGACTGCAGGACAGTCAAAACTGTTAGTTTTGATATAAATAAATAGTTATTGATAAAGTGTTTAAGAAGGTTGTAAATGATATGGTGTATTATTGCAACATAGTTATAAAGCATTATTGGCAAAATCAACCCTATCATCTGTAAAAATTCTAGATGATTTAAATAATTTCCATATACTTTTATTCTTTTAGTTTCCCATCGATATTTTTTGAAAATTGCTGTAAAAAGTTGTGGAGGTATATAATTAATTTATCAAGCACAATGATCAATTTTAATTTTTTTAGTGACCATTATATAACTGCTATTATATTTTGATAAATATTTCAAGAATATGTCAATATCGTGAATCTATATCCTGATAATTTAAAGCATAATAGCAAATTTAACTTCTCTTCATACTTTGATGAAATCCACAGTGCTAAACCCACTTTTACATCTATCTTGTTATTTTTGTTAGTTTTTTTTTTTTCATATGTCATAGCATCAGCCAGGACATGAACCCACAACCGTCTGCAACCAACCATTTGCTTGCAAGGCGGCTGTGATGACCTCTCAGCTAACAACGCTTGATGAATTTTTGTTAGTTTGACTTCAAAGTTTGCTGTAGTTGAGTTGTAATTATCTTGGTAAATATTTTGTAATTTTTTTAAAAATTTATTGAAATATCATATGAAACTAAAAATGACATTATAATATTATTAAATTCATAGATGCCACTTTCTTGCAAGAAAATCAAGTCACATATCACATGACTTAATTTAATAAGCTTGTATTACAAATGTTATACAATGAACATGTCAATAGCTCTTAACAAGCTTTTCAGAACTTCCTTATCCTCAGACCAGTCTGTTGACATGCTCATTATATGCCATTTTCTTATATGATAATAATGATAAAAATTTTTGAACAGGCTGAGCTATATCTTTTAAGAAACCTGTTTACTAAGAATATAGATATTTAAATACAAGTGTAATGTCTATACTGAACTTAGTATAATTAGAAGGAATTTGAACTCAGACTTTCAAGCTCTCTACAGTTATCCATTTTATCTTATATAACTGATACACATGACCACATACATGTGAAAAAGATAAATTATCTCCAATATACATATTGTGTGCTGAACCAGAACTCATAAGTTGGTCCAGATGATCATCTCCCACACATATAGCAAGTCTTCAAACTTTAATGGACAGGCTTCAATCTTCTTTACCTTCCAACTCTTCAGCCATCCATATCATTAAATGTTCCGTCATCAGATTTTCAATGATATGGATGGATGAAGGGTAAGAAGATTGAAGCTTGTCCATTAAAATTTGAAGATTTGCTACCTTAATATAAACTGAGCACTGATTATATATGAGTGTGTGGGAGATGATGATCTGGACCAAATGATGAGTGTTGGTTCAGCACAAAATGCATATATTGGAGATTATCTTTTTTATACGTATGTAGTCATGAGTATCAGTTGTATAGAATAGAGTGATAAATGTAGGGAGTTTGAAAGTCTAAGTTCAAACCCTTCTAAAAATACCGATTTAAATATAATTTTTTAATAATCTGAAATAGATTAAATATATGTATACTATCTATTAATAAATATATAGTGATTTCAGAATGGCTTATAGTTGTCTTAAAATTATGTTATATATATATATATATATATATATATATATATATATATATATATATATATATATATATATATATATATATATATATATATATATATATATAAATCATGTTCTGCATGTAAGTATATCAATAAATGGTATGCTTATAAACAATGTGATGTGATGTACTGTGGCTTCTCCTTAAACAAAGTCAAGAATATCTCAGCAATTATGCCAGATAAACCTGTTAGCCACTTTAATTTCCATTCCCCACTCTAAGTTTTCCCATATTCTGCTCCATCCCATTTACACAACATAATCTTTGTCAACTCTATGGTCTTTATATCTAAATCCCCCTTATCTTTTCCCAAACCCAGCATAAAAAACAATAATTCCCTTTCTGAATAATCACTTTTTTCATATTTATTCTTCCATAACTTCATTATATGTACCCTTTCTGTTTTCAAGCATTTACATTCAATTAACAAATGCCTAATATTTTCTATTCCTTCCTTACATAATTTACAAAATAAATCACCCATTTTTTCCATTTACATGTATATTCTCTTGTCGCTAAAGATCCCATTCGAGCTTAAATAATAAACTACTTTCCTTACTATTATCATATATAAACTCCAACCTAATATTCTGTTTATTTCTATATATATTTAAACTCTTTTTACTCTCCCTACTATTTCTCCATCTCTCTAACTCCCTATTCTTTATTAATAAATCTATTCTTTTATCCCATTTCTTACTACTACAATACTCAACAATCCTCTTAACACAACCATCCCATATTTTATACAAATATACTGATATGAATTCCTTATCCAAATCTTTTGCATATCGCATTACCTTTCTCACCCATCTTGTTACCTGCCCTTTATTCATAACCCTATTAAATACTATATTTATGTTTACTGACAGTTAATTGGTGTACTTAATAGCTCATTTGGGATTTTTCATACTTCCTCCTTATTTAATAATATGGATGACAATATAAAGTAATAAATAACAGGAAACAAAGTATACTCTGCAATAATGCTAACATTGTTTGAAACACTTTGCATTTTAAATATATATAAAAAAAGAGATAAGCAATTAAATTTAACAAGAATTAAAAAGTGCCAGAAAATGACAAAAATTATCATGGCTATTTTAAAAGGATCAGGACAAGAAATAGCGAAATCGTTGCTACCAGCAAAATTATACATGAAAAGTTTATAACAAAAATATATCATTCCTATTGCATTGCCAAATCATACATAGTGTAAAAACAGCATTGTAAAAGTAATATAGAACTTAGATAATATTAAAAATATATTATGTTAGTGAAATAATAGTGAAATTGGTATTTAAAAAAGTTCAAAATATAATATTAAATTTTATATTACTGCCAATTCTGTATAACATTATCTTAGTAAATATCAAGTTAACTAAAAAAATAAACTATATATATATATTTATTTATATGTCAAAGCGTCGGCCGGGAAGCGAACCCCGGGACAACTGCTTGTAAGGCAGCTGTGCTAGCCACTCGGCCATCAACGCTTGACAAACTATATTTAGAATTATTAAAACACAACAAACCAATGAAGTTTTTTAAAAAGAACTAATTGTTAAATTTTCCAAAATTTATAGACAAAAGAAATTCTATAATTCCATAAACATTTCTGCTGCATTAAAACTTTGAAAAATTATGATTTGGTATCAAGGATATTTATCAAAATTGAACAATACTTTTTACATCAATTTTTATGGATGTATTTTAGAGATTAAAATGGGAAACAACAGAAGTAAAAATAAATGGAGATGACTTAAAATATGATTATGGCAATAAATTAGAACTAAAAATAAATAAGTGCTACATTCAGTACTGTTCAACAACCACAAAGATTTTGTTTAATAAATAGTACGCTAATGCATTGAAAATGAAACCATTTCAAATACCAATTTATTTAGGCTGAGCACTTTCAGAGTTTTGTTACTTCATAATCATAACCTTGTAGATTGTCAATCTAATTATATATATATATACTCCATTTTAGATTGTATATCTAATTATATATATATATACTCCATTTTCTGGAAATGGCAAAGCAAGTGTCTTTTCTATTTATAGAGTTGGTGTCGCTGGTAATAAAATAAGCTTCCTTAATCTTTCTCTTGACATCGTTCCTCTCTGAACATAATATATCAGCTTTAGTGATAACAAAATGGAAGATATAACTGATATACTTGAACTTGGATAAAGATTCATTTGGAAAAAATAACTTTAATATTAAACTAAAATGTGCACAGTGTTCTGAATAAAGTTTTTAATAAATACTTAAGTCTTGGATACTTAATACAATAGGAATGTTGAAATTTTAGCCACAATGTGAAGTATAAATAGACATATATTGAATTTACGCAAAAAAAATATCAGAAGTGAAAATAAATAAAAGAAGAAACAAAACCACTAAACATCCCATGATCCCCATTTTCATATCATTGAAAAAAATAAGCTGCTAAATTTGATATGGTAGGATAAATTGACATATGAAATATTAATACAAGCAACTGAAGTTCTAGAATGAGTTCCAAGGAATTGCAAAGCATCGGTGGCCAAGTGGTTAGCACAGCTGCCTTACAAGCAGTTCCGGGGTTTGCTTCACATCCAATGCTTTGACACATTAAAAAAAAAGGCTCTCTATCCCAATGTCCATAGCTGATATGCCTAGATAATAAAATTTTGCAGAGTAATGATGAGAAAATAAGTTTCAGTTAAAAAAAATTGAATAAACTTGAAAAGATTTCCATTCTGCATTAGAATTTAAAATGGAACTGATTTATGTACATAGTTTTTTTTACATGTCATTTAGACATTTGATTAGCAATTTTCTAAGTTAGTATTTTTTTTTTTTCCAAAAGTTTTTGTGATTATCACCTGCATCTCTTTCTGCCTATTTCTGCCAATAACCCAGTGTTCCTAAATTTATTAAAATTGTCAATTATTGAATATTGCTAAATAATTACACAAGTCCAGATGAAATTCAGATAAAATTATATCTAAGTATTTTTAAATGCACTATCTTAAAATTTTTTAATATACAGTGCTTTGGATATTGTATTTAACATAAAACCATCTAAAAAAAAAGCTATTTAAATTTTGCTTAAAAGAAAAGTACATTTTTAAAATTAAAATCTATTAGTCCATAAATCATCAAAGTCATTGGTACCAACCCTCTGTGGTCAGTGTTAAATCGCAGGTCAATGAGAGTTAAAGGGTTATTATGGGTTCAGTGAAAAATAAACTGGTCTTTAGGAGGTTCTTTAAAAATTTTAATATCTGATAGAAAATAAAAGAATCGACAATTTCACTAACAATTGATGGGAAGAATATGTAACACGTCTGATAAGAAAATAAATTAAAAATAAGTAAAAATACCAACTTTAAACAACAAAAACAATTTACAGAATTTTGTCATGTATATATTATCACTACCACATATAGTTTTTTGTTGTTCTTCTGTAATCATTCTCACACCTGACTAGTGGCATTCTGCTTACATTAATTTTTTTTTTCCAATTATTGTTAAAAAACATATTTTTTATTCCTCTATGATATATTTAAATTAAAAAATTACCCATCAGATAACTTTTGGGAACCATTAAGATGCTTATTGTTGTTTGTTAAAACATAGTTTACTAAAGTTTATCATAATATATAGGGTATACTGGACCAACTAATGTGGAGAGTGGTGGGTTGTGTGAAAGTCTGTGCTCATATACCCCATATATTGCATATGTAGACACAGGTATATAATAAGCCTGTGTGTTTCAGTTAGAATTTATTATAATAGATTTTTGATTAATTACATTTTGTGATAAAAAGTATTTCAAATTCTAGACACAAGTTTTTATTGTTTGTATGTAGGTACAAAATTAACTCAACCTTAAATGATTTTTTTAAGACTTAAATTTTAACATTAATTTATATTCTGTGTCACATGATCACCATTTTCTTACTGAAGAAGGCCACAATCCAGAAACTAATCTAGGGATATTAGATGAGTAGGCACTAGATGAGGATTTTATGCACAAGCCTTCTGGAATCCATTGATTACTCTGGCTTGCACTGAATGGAACTGCTGTATGGAGAGTTTTGCCTGTTTTAACAACAATTCACAAGCACCAATACTTTCATTGGTAATTAGGATACAGAAATTCAATCAGCAGTTAAGATAGAGTTTTCAGAAGACAGACATGTCATTAACACTTAACTTTACCAATTTGTAATGGAGTAAATGTTTTGTTTCAAAAGACTTTGTACATATCAATGCAGATGACATAGCAATAAAGTTATATTTTTCTGGAGATCTTTAGATTTTTATGGCATTACTTAAAGGGATTATTGAGATAAAAAGTTTGGTCATGTCTAGTAGCTCTATTTTTTCTATTCTTTCTAAAAAAATAAATAATACTTATTAAATAAAAGGTTGAGATTTTTGAAACTCATAATGCCATGAGTCTTCTTAACATTGTGAAAACCATTAGATGTTTTTATATTTGATTACAAAAAGAACAATGTATTTAAAATAAATCAAGTAACATTACATAAATCATACTATAATATTATCAGACATCTGTGATAATAAACAAGTTTTGTAAAATATGGTAGTCATCAATGTTTAGTGCTTATTGTATGTGGCATCCAAACAAAAAGTAACCAAAATGTGATATTTAACTTAGATGGGACAAAAATAGCTCAAATTGAATTAAATAAATATATTAATAAGTTATTGTTTTATGTAAATCACTTTCTTAATATTTGTAAAGTACTTTAGTTTGTATTAAACCACTTTCATTAATTTTATTGTCTAAACAGTACACAAACTGTTTTTCATGGAGGTAAAACTCTCCATACATAGCATCATTCATGAAAGCCAGAATAGTCAATGGATGCAGAAAAGTTTGTACATAAAATCCCTATCTAGTGCCTACTCATCCAATATCCTAGACTAGTTTCTGGCTTATGACTTTCATCAGTGAGGAGTCTTGAACCTGAGAGCACTGCACCTAGATCTTAGGATTTAATACAACCCTCCAGCAGCCACCTTTTACTTTTTTTTTTAGCTAACTATAAAACTTTGAGTCAAAAATAAAAGTACGATAATGTTTTCAAGCCAAGTTCATTAGCTTGTATAGTTGTCTAAATCTGGACTCAGTTCAGCAAACATACTTTTTGGTGTCTTTGGTTCTTTAATAACCACAGCAATTATAATCCTATCGGGAAAGATTGGTATTAAACCATCAAACATCACATGATCACCATTCTTTATGCTTATACAAGATGTTTTTTACAGAGGCAAAACTCTCCATACAGTAGCACCACTTAGTGCAAGCCAGAGCAATCAATGTATTAAAGAACCAAAGTCATCAAAAAGTATGGATGCTGAACTGAGTTCAAATCCATACAACTATACAATCTAATAAGCTTAGCTTGACAATATTATTGTGTTTTCATTTTGAATTCAAAGCTTTATAGTTAGCTAGAAAGTAAAAGGTGGCTGCTGGAGGATTGCATTACATAAAGATCATGGTTGAGTACTCTCAGATTCAAGGCTCCTCACTGATGAAATCCACAAGCTGGAAACTAGTCTGGAGATATTGGATAAATAGACACTAGATACAGATTTTAGGCACAAATCTTCCTGCATCCATTGATTACTCTGGCTTGCACTGAGTGTCACTACTGTATAGAGAGTTTTGCCTCTGCAGAAAAATGATGTGATGTTTAAAAACGCACATGCTATACCAAAGATAAAATAAATAAATATAAAAATTTGGTTACTGATTACTTCATCATAATATATTGTGAATGACCCTTGTTAGAGTTAATTATTCTTATAATGATAATTAATTAAACATTATTTCTAACTTTTACAAATATTTTTCAAAATTTAATTTTAACTTATAAATAATAATAAGAAAACAAATGTTTCATTTAATAAAAGAGTTAGATGAAAAGTGATGCCAAATTAACACTGGCATTGATCAAGTGTTATCTAATATTTATTTAATTATTATATTTTTGGAAAGCAGTAAAACTGACTTCTAGCACGATTCTTAAATATATGAATAGGGATATTTAAGAATATACAAACTTTTATATTTATTATTACCAAACCCTTTGAAAAAGAGTTTTATATAGACTCAGAACATTTCCATTATATTAGAAACACCCATCAGACCACTAAACATCACATGATCATCATTTCCTATATTTACACAAGCTCTGTTTTACCATCAATATGAAAGCTTAAATTACTCCCAATAGAACTGATGAGCAGTGCATTAATAAAAGAGAATATCAGAACTAATATATATACATATATATCTAAATTTATAAATAAATATAAAATACAGTATTTGAAAGTTTATAAAAACATATCTATAACCGTCACTTAGAAGCGCTTTCAACTATCTAATACTTTTAAAATGTCAGCTTTCCCATAATTCCATAATGTCAACTTTCCCATAATTCCGTGATTTGTAATATAATTAATATATATATAAGCTAATGGCTTTATTGCTCAGGAGTTCATGGGAAAGTGTCAGAAATGTGAAGACCAGAATTGATCCTACAGTCTCCTGATCCCAAGTCGGATGCTCTACCAATTGCATCTAACCATCAGAGTAGAACTAAAATGATAAAACTTTTTCTATTCTCAGTGAAACAAATATCATCATCATCAACCATTATCAATCCACTCCAGGATGAAGATATCTCCAAGTTCAATTTATCTTCTCCCACTCTAGCTTCTCTTCCCCACATCACCCTGCACCCTTTCTTACTTCAGCTATCCACCTCACATGTGGTCTTTTTCTGGGTCTTTTACAATCTCTTGGAATCCATTTTAAGATTTCAATTGTCCATCTATTACCATCTCTTCTAGAAATATGTCCAGCCTAACTCCACTTCAGCCTTTTAATTCTTTCAACAATGTTAATAACATCTGTTTGTTCTCTTACCATGTATTGTGTTTTTGATCTCTTATTGTTACTCCTAACTGCATCTCTCCATAATTCTTTGAGTGGTTTGAAGTCTCTGTATTGCTTTTTTATTAAGTGTCCAAGTCTCAGATCTATAAGTAAGAATTGGTAAAACACATTTATTAAAAACCTTCCTTTTCAAATACATATGCATATTTCCTTTTAGTATTAATATACACTCTATTCTATATTAAATCAAACATTTAATTTTGGGTTTTAATAAAATAATTTTTACTATAAAGAGCTTTAAATAATTATGGATCCCATATATTCTTTGATGAACATTATTACAATGATAAATAAAAAATTATGATTGGTGTTTTTAATATACTAATTATTTTATTGATATTAATGCTATAAATATCTGTTTTCTTTTATTGGCTACTAAGTTTGAACAAAATTTTATTCACCTTTAAACAATGAAATTATTTTAATTATTAGCAATTTGTAATTCTAAGGCAGTATATATGTAAGTAGAAAGCTTTGAACTCAGGATTTTTCAATCTATTCATCCTCCACTCCATTTCAAGCAATCGATACACATGACCGCACACACACGAAAAAGATACATGATACACCCAATATATGTAAAAGCAACAGTAAAATACAACGAATGATATTCGTCGGTCATATTTATTTGGGTCTCTTTCAAGCAGAGTAGACATGTATAAATATTCCTACACATATATTCATTAAAAGTATAAGGGTTAACTGAATAAGCAAATTTAATAGGAAAATTATGTTAAGAAATTGGAGGATGATATATCGTGTGTTTGTACTAATGTGCAGATAATAGATAAATTAAAAAATAGTTATGATTAAAATTATATAAGCATACGAATAAAAATTTAAATGTACGTAGAAATATTTATATATAGGCAGATAATGATTAATTTTTGAAATCGGTAATTTTCCTGAATTTAAACTTTTAAAAA
The DNA here is from genome assembly GCA_028023455.1 of Epiperipatus broadwayi. NCBI lineage: Eukaryota > Metazoa > Onychophora > Udeonychophora > Euonychophora > Peripatidae > Epiperipatus > Epiperipatus broadwayi. The sequence continues at coordinate 159,069 of JAQFVV010000885.1, read as the reverse complement.
GTTTTTTTAAACTGTCATTTTTACGACTACATAATAAAAATGTTTTATCTCTAAGTACAATAAGACGTTTGAGTTGAAATATATAGTATAATTTTTTCATTTTCTTTGTCTTGAGAAAGTTATCAATAAACTTTCTTTTTTAGTTACAGATTCTTCATTTCTTCTTTCTGAACTTTATGACTTAAGGTTATAATGTTCTTTTTCTTATTCAATTCTTCTTATTTCTTTCCACTTCTTGACCTAAATAACCATCACAACTATCACCAACACCAGTCGCCTGCCAGAAGAAAATCTATTTTTCCATCCAATAATACCATCTTTTCAATACGATAACTCCCAACAATAACCAGATGATTAACTTGCTGACATGTAGGCTTATGGTATTGCCAATAATTCTTGGCAGGCTCGGGGTTGTCCATGATTGCAGCTAGCGGACAGCTTTGTAGAGATGAAATTTTACGGATTAATTCTGAGAGCTGGTCAGCTGCACTTGATGATCTCTTAGCAAGGGTATTAGCAAAAAGAAACATTGGAGAAAAGCTATAGTTTCTTCCTTAGCTGAAAACCAATTATAGAAATTCTGAGACCACAAAAACTTTGAAATAACTATTTTTTAAAAAAGCCATTCTTCTCAATTTAACAAATCAAAGTTATGATTACATAAACCTTTTTTTAATAAGATGGTTAAGGCATTTGATAATCTTAAGGAAAGGACAGTTGGAAGATTTCGATTATACGCTAAGACTAGTTAAATTCATACGGCTAAAAATAATATTTCGTTTAAAGAGGCATTAAGAAATTAATAGATTTATTTTGTTTATTAGTACAATATTTAATTAAATGTTTTTGATCAAATTATTTAATACTTTCAAATGCACCTTTTTACTATTATTTATACACACACACAAATTACGCGAACACACACCTACATATATATTATTACACGAAATATAAAATAAAATTGTAAATTAAAACAATATTTTTATTTTAAAAAATTAATCGAATAGTTTATTATAAAGGAGTTCAAACGTAATTCCGGAACGGGAAGTGACGAAAAACATCTGCTATTCATGGATTTTCCGCCATTGCACTAAATTGCACGCACAGAACAGTATTAATAGTACTAAATTAACTTATTATTTTTAGAGAAAAACAGTGAAGTATGTTGGATTTATTTAGATAATAAATTATTTTAATTACTGTATTTTTTTTTTTTAGCTGATAAATGTTGTTAATCGTTTTTTTTAACCACTACCAATCCACTGTAGGATGATGTCCTTTCTATGTTTAATACAGTCTTTCCAATATATAGTTTCTATTCTCCATCTCACACCAATAAATTTCCTTATTTCATCTAACCATATTATATACATATGGTTTGTTTCTAGAACTCTTTTACAATTTCTTGAGATTAGATTTAAATTTTCAACTGTTCATCTCTTATCACTTCTTTTAGAAATATATTCAGCCCAACTCAATTCCAGTCTCTTAATTCTTTCAATAATTCTAATAATACCTATCTGTTCTTGAATTTATGATTTCAATCCTTTCTTTTTATTCCCAACATACATTTCTCCATATTTCATTGAATAGTCTGTACTACTTTTCTGTTAAGTGGTCAAGTCTCACATCTATAAGTAAATTACATCTTTTAAAAATGTTCTTCTTTAAACATTGATACTTTTCCTTTTAATATTAAGTTACTTCTGTCTTTAAAGCACTAAACTAAATTTAATTCTATGATTAATTTCATCCATTGTATTTATATCTGCATTAATAACCTATGATATTTGTAGTTTTTAATTTCTTCCAATTCGTGATTATTAATCTTTATTTTTCCCTCTAGGAAAATTTGGTGAATGTTGCTTTAGTCTTCTTAATAACACTTGCAATATTTTCTAAAGCTGTGCAGTGTTATTTATAAAACAACTAATTCCTTAGCTTCCCATTGTAATCCATAAAATACTTCTAATAAAATTGCTGTAAAACGTTTTGCAGATATGGAATCACCTTGTTGCACACCCTTATCAATGATAATTTTTTTAGTGTGATTATTCTCGTCGTTACCATTGGATTTTGCTAAATGTTCTTCAGAATATAACAATATCTCATGAAGAGTGCCAAAGCATGAAACCATGGTCAGGGGTTTGGGGGGGGTTCTGACAGAGATATTTTAAATGCTGGCTCTGGCTAAGCATTTATCATAAAGCTTGTTGAGGAATTGGCAATCCTCATTGTTTATAACTTACAAGCTTAAGAGAATAGAGTCATGTGATCGATGACTCTTATTTTGACTACTCATGGCTATATCTTGATGATCCAATGCTTTGATCAATACCTATAAATTCAAATGTTTTGTCCTAATCTACAGATCTAAAGCAAAATGGCAATTCATATTCATTCATCCTTTCTATAACTTTTCTTCAGTAATTAGAAGTGATTCACTGCACTAAACAATATTAAAATCCAACTTATTCTTTTGATTGATTAAAATCTAAAGTTCACTTGTAGACAAATTATACTTATCTTGATAAAGATTTTATGATAATAGATAGAAGACTGATAGATCTATAATTTCTAATTTTTCCAATTACCTCATACACCTTTATCATTTACACATTTGGTATATAGCTTTGTCAACATTTTTTTTTATTTTTTCACCTACTTCTTTTGAGATATCAACAATAATTCCATCATTTCCAAATATGTTCAAAAATAAAAATTAAGTTATAAAAAGAAAATAATTTAAAGTGTTAAGTAGAACCACAAAGCAGGGGGGGGGGGCATTCTGTTTTAAATATATTTATTTAAAAACCACACATATTTCTATTTTTAAATTATTGGTGTAGAACAACATAAAAATAATATAGAAAATAATATAGAAAATAAAAAAAATTGGACATAGGATAAAATGTAACTAGAAAAAATAAAATAAAAAATATTGCATAACAAATCAAGTAAAAATTATAATTTTTGAACAATATGAGTGTCCATTTTATATAAAATGTAAACTTAGGAGAGAATATGGGTTGAGTGCGCTGAGATGCAGGTATAGAGAAGCTGATAAAAATAATGATACAATGGCTGAATGCTTTTGAGAACTTATTGTGTTTTCATAATCATAGCAAGAGCGGAATATGGAAAAAGAGAATGGATATATATATAAAAAATTTTTCCCCCTTCTTTTTTTTTTTTTTTTTCTTTTTTTTTTTTTTTTTATTTTTTAATATTTATTTTTTTTTTTTTTTTTATATTAAATATTTATTTAAAAAAAAAAAAAAATAAAAAAAAAAAAAAAAAAAAAAAAAAAAAAAAAAAAAGAAAAACACAAAAAAAAAAAAAAAACACACAAAAAAAAAAAAATTTTGGGGAAAGGGAATTAGTTTTTTTTTTTTTTTTTTTTTTTTAAAAAATTTATTAATAAACAAACAAAACAAAGAAGTAAAAATAAATAATAAAATTAAATTTTTTTTGTTAAAATTATTTTTTTTTATTAATTTTTTTTTTTTTAAAAATTATATATATATATATATATATATATATATATATATATATATATATAATTTTTTTTATTGTTATTGATGGCTATATAGCAAGCCTATCTAATCTTATGCTTTGAGTATTTTTTTTTCAATATATATTGTATTACAACCAAAGTAGGATTAAATGTGTCCTGTTCGCTGTTAGTGTGCTAGGAAGATGGAGTTATATTCTGGCTTGTCAGATGCTCTTTTATATAAATATTGATATTGTGAAAGGTGTGTAGATAGGGATGCTCAAGATTTTCCATAATATGTTGATTGACATCCATTTGGGGGGCTTTTAATTTTACAGTGCTGAAAGTGAGGTCACGGTTCTAGTTTGTCCTTGAAATTATTGATTAGTCCATTTGTTAAGGGATGAGTGTGGAAACTTAGACTAAATATTGGGGAGAAGCTTTTGTTAAATGTTTTTGTTAGTGTGGGGATGTATGGCAGAAGTAGCCATGGTTTTTCATCATGGGGGGAGGGTTAGTTTGAGGTATATGAAATAATGTGTATACAGTGAGTGCTTGCTAGAAATTTTTTTATTTATTTATTAGTGTTATTTGCAAAATAACTAAATAAATAAACAACAACAATAATAATATATTAAGACAAATTAATGCAAAAATTTCAGTAAAGATTGAGAAAAAATATTGAGAATATTTGTATTAATTGAAAGGCTGTATTAGTACGAGGTATTGCTTTATACTATGCTAAAATATCCATTTAATAAGAGTATTCTACCTATAATGAATAGTGTACTAGGGGTCCCCAACCTTTTTGCACTTAAGAGCACATTCTATAATACCGGCCAGGTGGCGGGCACCATTTATTTTTTCAACCAGGTGGTGAGCACCATTTATTTTTTCAATGTATATTTATAGTTGGATATTGTTAATAATACACATAATGTACAAAAAAATATTTATTTCAAAAATAAAATTTTAACATATAATGAACGTTTATATTTTTACGCTGTAATAGTATAGTATGCCCTACAATTTGATTACAATATAATACAATAATTTATAAGAAATTTTAAAAATTAAATTTATTTGTATCAGATAAATAATTTTTTATTGTGTTCGTATAGCGGCAGGCACATGTAAAATGGTCTGCGGGCACCATGGTGCCCACGGGCATAGGGTTGGAGACCCCTGGTGTAGCATTTAAAAATGGCTTTGTTAAACAGGTAATCATTTATAAGAATATATATATACCTTCTCTATAGGTTATTGGGATAAATATTAATTATTGATATTATGTATGTTTTCAACCGTACAAATTTTAAAGTAAATACAAAAAAAAAACAAAAAAACAAAATCTAATACAATGTTTAAGGCTGAAGTATATAAAATTGGAAAAATTTTTTTTTAATCTAAAAGTTTAATTTTAAGATTGTTTTTTACGTGGCAGTAATAAAAATGGAAGTGGAATTTGGTAATTTACTGGACTAAAGTGAATGAAATAATAATAAAAAAGCTCTTTATAAAATCCATGGCTTGAAAAAAAGTAAAAATCATTATGATATTACAAAGAACGTAATAAAGTGTTGGTTAGAATTATTGCTCAATTAAAATAATTACTGGTATTTATTTGCATTATATATTGCTATTAAAAACACAATGCACTAAAAAACCTCTTATAAAAGAAATGGTTACCTACATAAATTTTATTCTACTATGTTGTTTGCAGTTAATTTTGTCTGTAAGATTGTAATGAATTACATAGTTATAAAAAAATCTATTTATTTATCATTAATTTGTTAATCTTTTCTTTTAAAAATGCATAGTATTGTGAAAGTTACAAAATTAATGTTGTTCAGTTTTTGAAATGGGTATATGTTATATCTCAACTTACCTTCAACTAATGGGCTAGTCCAGATTCCATCTTATCTCTGGATTGAGCATTTATCACTACAGATCAATAGACATATGAATAGATAATATACTTCCAATAGGAGAAACAGCCTAATGGGTGATGATGGCCAGTGAATCACTTTGTTTTCATTTTGGAAAAGCATGTGCCTATAAATAGACAGTTCAGTTGGAGGTAAAGGGGAATAACAACAATTTAGTGACAGACTTGAATGGCAATATGTATGTTATCTGCTATATGTTAAAGCAGTGAGGCAAATTCACATTAGAAATGGGAGTTGCTAGAACCTAAATCAGATACAAGGCAATGTCACCAACAGATAGAAGTCCACACTATACCTACACATGATTCAAGCTGTCACAGATCAACAGGAAATGTGAGAGCTATCTACTCATAAGGGAAGTTGTCTTGATATAGCTGGAAGTGGGAAGTAAATCTAAAAGGGTACCTGATGTACCTTATATTAATAATTTTTCAGCAACTAGATGCTATATCAAGCCGATAGAATCAGTTGAAGTATAACAGTTGCATATGTTGTAAATACACATTTATATTTTATTTTAATTTATAATTATTTAATCATACTTTCACATGTTTCTGTTTATAATAATTCACTAATAAACAACAGTATGTAAATGTTAATATAAAATCAGTAAATAAATATCTGATATTAAACAAATGCAAAATGAAATGAGTGAACGAATACACTGGAAGGAAATATGAATATATAAATAGATCAAGTAAATAAATACTCAATGCTGAATATAAAAAATATATATGAAGTTGAATACATGTATCAAAAAGGATTGTTAAATGTTAAGTTTATTAATTCACTTTTATAATGGAGATTCTTGAAGTTGCATTACAACATTTTTTAAATAGGACATTAACCACATATTCATATAGTTATTTATTTGTTTTTTGAAATCGCAGAATACATGGATAACAAAAAGATGAAAAATGAATTAAAATTAATGTCTACTTAATTTATCTGTAAAAGATATTTGACAAAATCGGTTATCATTATTATACTAGTGGTATAATTTAGATTTTAAATTGGGTTATTATTAATTACTAGTTATACGAGTTATAGAACTTAAGCCAATAAACATCACATGATCACCAGTTCTTATGCTTGCTCTTAATTGTTATTAAAACAGGCAAAACTCTCTATACATATTGTGCAGTGCTCTCAGATCCAAGACTCCTCACTGACAAAGGCCACAAGCCAGAAATTAGTCTGGGGATATTGGATGACTGAGTGGCACTACTGTATGGAGAGTTTTGCCTGTTTTAATTATGGAACTTCATGAACTGTAAAAATAAAACAGTTTTATGAGAATGGTATTCTTAATGTTTAATTTCATTCTTAAATGATACATAAAAGGTTTCAATTTTATTTATATTGAGAATTGTTTTTATTATATTTTATTATTTAATACTGTATTGGATTTAGGTATATATGATTAGACTGGAATACAAAGAAATTAAAATAGTATAAAAATAAAAGATGGAGATTTGTTAGTTATGATTTGTCATGCTGTAGATTTATTTAGTAAAATGAGAAAGCTTGTTAATTGTGAAAATCTGCTTATGTAGCTCAATCATTTATATATAAGGGATTCAAACTCAGACTTTCACATGACCCTCAACTCTCTATGCCATCTCATATAAATCCCCTATATGTTACATTATATGTGCAGGTGTGTGTAAGCCTGTACAGGGCACTCAATCATTTATGTGATTTCTGAAAAAAATTATAACTAGTCTATACCAAGATTAAAAATTCTTTTCTCAGAACTGTACTGCATATTTTGAAATCCTGCTTATAAATTCTTCAGAAAGAGTTCTTATGAAATGAAACAGTGCCAAAACAATAGCAAAACCATTCCATTCCTCAGGTCTTTTGAAAATCTGATGATCATATAATTTTATATTCCTGCTGAGAATCCATCTTTAACATAATTAATATTGACATAAACAGATGAACAATTTTTATTCAGAAAATAATATTTTTATTAGTGAGTATTTGATGGGTGATATGTCATTGAAATCAGTCCAAATCATTATCGTTTCATTTAAGTTTTTATTCTATGTATGTTGCAATTTTTTTATATTCTATTCCAATGAAGTCAAATAATTAGGTTTTATAGATTAGATGAAGGTTTTAAAAAAAAATCTATTAAGATATTGGTGTTAATTAATCAGTACTACTGAGATGTTAAAAATTATCACTTAGTTGAGATATTATACCACTGGTCAGACAAAATATCTAAAAGAATTTCATAATAAAGTGGACAATTATATGTTTTAAGAAGTTATATATCTTAGCATAATATTTGAGAATGCAAGAATCATCGTGACTTTCTTAGATAACTTTGTGATCTAAAAAGAGTGATTTTCTTATCAATTATTGAGTGAATGTCTTCATAACATGATAAGTCCAAAGATTGTTATCCACAGTTAATTGATTCATATAACTATGATTCTTATTCTATAAATAAATTTATCTTTTTGAATTACATAATGCATTATACAACTTGTTTAATGCTATACTATTTTTAATTATAGATATAATAAACACGTCCATACTTCCCCATTCTTTTTAAATTCATATAAATAATGATACAATAAAAGACAAATGCCCCTTAAGATGCATTTCTTGCTGAACTAGCACTCATCAGTTGGCCCAAGTCACTATCTCTCAAATATATCTATTATATGAAGAGTATTTATCTTGAGTAAATTGTTACATTTTCATTTACCATTGTCTAACTTCCTCCACTCACAACTTTGACGTCATCCATTTCAGATAAATACAATAATGATTATTACTAATTATTTTCAAAACTAGATATTAATATCTAGCACAGATATTTTTTATTAATGACCGAATTAATTGCTTATGGGATAAAATGAAAATCTCTATTGTAGGTGATTTAATCGACAGATATTAGCAACTTCATCCACAATACATTTTAATATAAAATCAAGGACAATGTTTTTCCCCCCAAGTTTTTTATTGATATTATTATATGAGAAAATAAATGATAAGTTTAACCAGATACTAATCAGAACAAAAAAAAGTATTACAAAAGCATGCAATTAATAATGTTGCAACACTATTTGAAATTAAATGTAAACCATTTTAAATTCTTTCCCCAAAAAATAACTTGTCAGGAAGTTTGGGAAGTTTTTAAAATGACTGTTAAAATCTCCCAGAATGATACAAAGGACATTCCACTAATAGAAAAGCAGAATTTAAATAATCAGTACCAAGGTAATATCTTTTCTTTTTTAACCAGAAGAAATGTTATTTAATTGCTGGTACAGAAATACAGGAATAGGTACATTACTTCCGTTTTTGACAGTTAAGACAACAACTTCTTTGGCACCGTATTATTAAATCAGAAATGCAATTCTATATATATATTGCTTATAATAAATTCTTTCATATACACTTCAATGCAAATAAATTTTCTTAAAAAACTTTTTTTATTTTCCTTACAGTTTCGACTGTTGAACAATCTTCACCAGAACCTTTTTCAAACCTCCTCTGTTGTCCAGCAGTTTTCATCAGAGTCTTTTTCAAACCTCCTCTGCTTTGAAAGCAGAAGAGGTTTGAAAAAGGCTCTGATGAAGACAGTCAAAACTGTAAGGAAAATAAAAGAAGTTTTTTAAAAAAAATTGTTTGCATTGAAGGGTATATGAAATAAGTTATTATAAGCAATATATATATATATATATATATATATATGAAGATATACAAATAAAGTAAAAAAAAAATGCAATTCTAATAGGGTAGTACTATGTTAAAATTGAATATATATTATGAGTAAATTTTGTATCAGTAATCCACAGATCACCAAAAATTTCTGTAAAGAAAATTATTAATTTGTGTAATTTTTGCTAGAAAATAAATATTTTACTCTAACAGTATGAATATCAGTTGCACTATTGTCTTACTTTATCATCTTTATTTTCCAATATGCTATAATTATGCCATTGATATGATATTCATGATTCCCTTCCTAGGTAGATTTTGTTATATTAGTAGTTAATATGTAATATTAATTTATATTTCATTATATATGTACTACTTTTGCATACATATGTGCATATGCTCGACAAAGTGGCATGTTTTTTCCTTGCTGCCATATCTTTCTTAGTGCTCTTTTTGGTGCTTAGCACCATAATAATAGCTGCTAATATATGATTACTCATACAATATATGAACATGAATAGGTTTATCACCAATATGTGTCAGCCAATGTAGTTAATAGGATGGCTTTTTACTTTCAAGTTTAAGATGGAAAATCACCACAGTCTTTCTTCTCAGTTGCCTGATAGCTTCTAACTAAAATATCAGGTGAGTTATCTTGAAGGGAAATTGAATATATGTGTGAATGAACTTTTTAAAAAATAGATATGTACAATCATGACAGATAAAACTAAAACATGGCACTTATTCCCAAAAGGCTGTAAAGTCATTAGCCAAGATAGCATTTGGTAGCTGAAAACAGAGTATTAAGAATCCTGATTGCAGAACCAGGCTGCCATTTGATAGCATGCAAATAAATTTCAAGTGAATGAAGATTGCATGAATTGGGAGAGATACAGCCTAATAAAGAATAAAACATTATTAGAGTTTGTGAAGTCAAAAGAGATAACTGATTTAAAAAGTGGACACATTTTATTTCAAAAGCTCAAATATTGGAAGTTCACATGTAGCACGATTAATTAATAAGTAAATGAGACTGTTGGTGGATCATATAGAAAGACAAAATTAGTTATTCAGCTTAATGTAAGATACCAAATACAGATAATTCAGCTTCATGTCTCAACAAGTTCTCACTGTGATAATGGAGAGGATTTTTATATGGATGTACAAAATGCTTTTAATTAGAGCAAATAGCAGTTTAAAACTGCCATGGGAGACTTTAATGCTAGAATTGGTAAATGATTGAGAAAGAAAAGTACTGTCGGTAAATTTGATTATAGTGGTAGAAATGAGAGAGGACACCGATTTGTGGAATTCATAAAAGAAAAACAAAACTATATATTATGTATTATCTTTTTGAAAAAAATGCTAAGCAGAATTGAACATGGAACATCCAAATGACATAAGATAGAATTGGATTATGTTTTGAGTAATTTATTTTAAGATTGTAATATGCTTAATAGCATCAACATAGGAAGTGGTCACCAACATTCTGGATCAATGTGATTCATGGACTTATCTCTGTAATATAGCATTAGACCGGATAAATGGCAATGACCCAGCTGACATTTCTCTTAATGCAGCAATTAAAAAGGGTCAATTTGGAACAATAAGACTGGCCACTTTCATTAGCTTCTCAATTTGAACTGCCAGATGTAGCATGATATTTGATCATAGCTGTGATGACTCAATGGTTAATCGATTTTTTAAATCTCTCTACAAGATAAAAGATGAGGATAAACGAACCTGTCAGCCTTGGCTAATTGACCAAACCTGGAGCCAGATGAGGCTAGAGTCCTAATTCATGTATTTCTTGGGCCTAAAACTTGATCTTTCTCCCATCCACTGAACAAATAATATATCCCATCTTTCACTTAAGAATAATCTAAACTTTAACTATGTAGATATTTCATACATCCTATATACTTAATATACAAGCTTTGCATTAATTACATACTGTATGATTGACTTACCTATATCACCTTGTAAATATTGTTATAGTCCTCATTACTCCTTGGGACAGGATAATCATTAATCAATGGAATTTCCAAACCTTATACATAGGTTTGACTTACTTTATATTCCTAACTAATTAAGCATATAACACACTGCCTTAAGGCATTAATATAATCTTTGATTTTATTTATATTTATTTATGTTTCTTTCATACTTGCATTAATTAACTATCGTGATTTTCTTATGCTGCTCTTGAGACTATGTTATTGATCTAATATAACTTTTGATTTTTCTATACACATGGCTTGCATGCCACATTTATATGTATACATTGAAACTTTCTTATTGACATAATTTTATCCTATCATTGATTTCTTTTGCATCCACTCTAATGTGTAAATAAAGTTTCAATTTTTGAAAGTAAATAAGATACATGTTAATAGAAAGTTAGAGAAATAAAAATTATTAAGAAAAATAGTAGTCACAGTTAATATTTCTAACCTTCAGAAACATTTAAATGATTCTAAATTAGAATTTGCAAATTGTTTTAAAGCATTAACAAATGTTGAAGATCGTTCAGAAATGAAATCAAAAGAACGGAAAGAAAAATATGTGGTACAAAAAAGCAGTAATTATGCAGTGATGTTTCTAATTAGACAAAATAATATTTGAAACAATACAGGGAATATAAAATATGTAAAAATGATCTATTAAGAAGACTCTCATATCTAAAATTTTGTAACATAATATATAAAAGAGTTAATAATAATATAAAAAATAGAATTTAAATAAATAATAAAAGCTACAGAAAATAATAATAATTCCCACATGTGTACAACAAGATCTGAATATTGTTAGAAAACTTATTTTTGCAATAAGAAGAAAAAAATGAAACTACTATATTACTAAAAAGAGAGATGACATCATGAAAGGTATGGAAGAATTTTATGAAGAATTACATAGCAATAAAAAACAAGAAAACAAAATATCCTCTACAATTACTATACCTTCTGAATTGTTCAACATTTCTAATACAGAAGTGAGACATGAAATTAAAATTATGAAGAAGAAAAAAATTTGGGAAAATGATAGAATTATAATCATTATCTTGAAAGAAGAAGATGAAGAAATAGAAAAATTGTTAACAAAGTTATATATTAAATGTCTAAATGAGAAAGATGAATCAAATAAATACAATTTATCCAAACCACTTTGAACACTTTTTAGCAAAATCTTTATTTGTACATATATACATACACCTACATTTTGACTGTCCTGCAGTCTTCTTCAAAGAAATATTTATAATACACTTTAAACGTATATAGGTGAAGGTAATAAAAATTTTCACAAATAACAATGTTTAATTTAGTTCTTTCAGAGTATGTTTACTTCATATTCATACCCATTATTATATGTAAATGTAATGAATGCAAATTTATGCAAATCATTATCCTGTCCATTTTTTTGATAGTGTAAAGCAGGCATTCCTTTGATTGATGGCATTTGGATCATTCACAATGAAATATGCTTTTATTTTTCTTTTGGTGTCCTTTCTTTGCAAACAATTTCGGTGCTAGAAGGTTCAAATTTATGATTAAATATTTTTTTGTGTTCTGCAAATATTGAATTGCTTTAATTTTTGTTTACCACTCTATTGTACATATGTGTTGTGCTACTCTATTGTTTACTGTGGTCTGAATTTAGTTTCACCATAATATGTTGCCTTACAGCCAGTTTGAGGGTAGGTAATCATAAATTTGAACCTTCTAGCACCGAAATTGTTTGCAAAAAAACAAATGATACCAAAAGAAAAATAAAAGAAGAATATTTCATTGTGAACGATCCAATGCCATCAATCGAAGGAATGCCTGTTTTACAATATCAAAAAAATGGACAGGATAATGATTTGCATAAATTTGCATTCATTATGTTTACACATAATAATGGCTATGAATATGAAGTAACCATACTCTGAAAGTGCCAAACTAAATGTTATTTATGAAAATTTTTATTAACTTCAGCTATATACGTTTAAAGCATATTAAAAGTATTACGATCAATTGGCAAAGTAAATTATTCATTTCAGAGTTTAAAGTAAATTGTCTCTGAAGAAGACTGCAGGACAGTCAAAATGTAGATATATGTATATATGTACAAATAAAGCATTTTGCTAAAAAGTGTTCAAAGTAGGTTGGATAAATTGTATTTATATAAGTTATTACAGCAAGATAAAAAAAAAGGGGTGATTTTGGTAATATTTCAGATGAATCAAATAATGGAGGAATATTTGAGAAAGATATTAAAGAAGATATTTAAATTATAAGCCTATTAGTTTTATACAAAATTTTTACCAACTCTTCAATAGCAAAATTGGAATTTTAACCAAACAAAAGAACAAACTGGATTTAAAAGTAGTTTTAGCATAATGATTACATATAGATATTGAGAGAAGTTATACAAAGAACTAATGAATATGAGTTGCTGATATGCTTTCAATTTACAGATTATGAAAAGGCATTTGATTATATACACATTTCTTCAGAGACTAAAGCATTGGGATATTGTCCATATTCTGAAGAATTTAAGAAAATGTAACAGCAATGATTAGATTAGATGGTGAAACTAAGAAGATTAGTGTTGAGACTTGTATATGTCAGAGTAACTCATATCTCAACATTTTTTACAGCAATTTACAAGAAGTGTTTTGTGGATTAAAATGAGAAATTAAGGGAGTTATGGAAATGGTGATTATTTTGGTCATCTAGATTTTGCAAATGCTTTAGAGTTTCAGGTAATGTTGCAAAAGTTATCAGATGAAAGTATGAAAATAAGACTAAAGGTAAATGCCAAAACAGCTAAACTAATGTTTACCGGATTTTCTCAGAAGAAGAAAATAATGACTGGTAATGATGAGTTAGAAGAAGTTAACAACTACAAATTCTTTGGTCACATTATTATTACAGTTGCAAATATAATGGATGAAAGTAAGTATAGAATTAAACTTGGTTGAAATGCTTAATATAAAAAAATATACTTATGTGTTTAAAAAAGGAAGGTTTTTAATAAATGTGTTTGACCAGTTCTTATTTATGGATCCAAGATTTAGACATTCAATAGAAGAGCAATATAGAAACTTCACACCACTCAATAAAGTATTGAATTGTATGTTATAAATAATAATAAGGGATCAAAATACATAGGAGAGAACAAATAGGTATCACTGACATGAGTCAAAGAATTAACAAGTGGAAATGAAACTGGGCTGGACATATTACTAAAATTGATAATAGCAATTTAACATTATAACGAGTGGTGTCTGTTATACCAAGATATTAAAAAAATCCCCTGTGAAAATGTAAATTATTTAATTTACATAATCCAGTTTTTTAACAAAGGGATACATCTTTTTCTTATTAATAGTGTGACCGTTATTGGCTATATGTGCCATGTCCTTGACTTTGTGCTGCCTGTCATCTCATTTAAAACATACTATACTAGTCCTCAGTGGCTCAAAGTCATACCTTGAGATAAGAAATATCACCTGTAATAATGTTAGATCACTAGACTAATGGATAGTGGGAAACATGCTAAGCATATTGCTGATAGATAAAAAATTATTTTCTTAATAGACATAGCAAACATGTTTACATCGATTTACAAGTGCTAAAAAAAAAGAACAAAAATAGGTAATGAAATAAAAGAGATGATAATAGATGAACAGTTGAAATTTGAAGTTAGATCCCTGAGAGTGAATAAAATTTAAATAGGAATCTTGTGTGAGATAGGTGGACAAACAAAGAAGTTTGCTGATGTGATGTGGAGAAAAAAGATCCGAGACTAGAGATGCTGGATTAAATTTGGAGAGACCCTCATCTGCAGTAGGTCAATATGGTTGATAATGATGATGATATCAGTTTCTATAAGTTCTTCACTATCAGAGGTCAAAATGCTATTTTTATTAATTGAAAAGATATTTCTTTTTGGAGAAAAACTAACTGGCTATTGTGGTAAAATTTAATACAAATTTTAAGACCTAACTTTATTAAGTGTCACCTCCCCCTCCCCTCGATTTTTTTTGCCACATGCAATTTTTTGCTTTTCAACATTGCTCTCATCCATGAAATTTTTTCACAAAAAATTTCTCATGTGTCATAGCATCAGCTGGGAAGTGAACCCGCTAACCCGGGACAACTGCTTGTAAAGCAGCTGTCGCTGACCTCTCGACCACCAATGCTTGACTAGAATGGTATCCCATTCAGGCTTTACCACACATGTGTGTCTATTTGGCCTTGAGTAACAACATCAGATAACAACAACAACAGCAGAAAGCATGGCTGAGTTTATTGGATTAACCACATAATGAACATTTGCCTTCAGGCATTTAGAAACTGAATGACCTATCTGATACAATTTAAAATACCCTATTTTTTTTTTTTGCTTTATAAATGTAATGTGTAAAAATATATATCAAAAATTTAAATACAAAAAATATGATTTTTTTTTTAAGGTAACATTAGTTTAAACTGAAGTCTTTGTTTTCAACACTCTATTTTCATTTTTGATTATTGAGTACTTGAATTTAAGGACAATCATAATATTTTTTAAACATAAGATCAAACTTCTTGAGAGTGTGAACAATTTTATTAAAAATGATTGAATGAGAATTTATTTAATGCTTGAATTTTGCTTTCTGCATTGATTTTATTTTCAAAAGTAACTTTATTGCCTATGAATACAAGATATAAATAGTAGAGCAAATACAAAGTGAAAAATTAAACAAATTGTCTTGAATTTTGATGAGTGTTCGGACAGTTTGAGGAACATGCACTCTTTTCAAAAGTCTTGTCCTTTTTCTAAATTTGAGAGTTTGGCATGTTTACTTGACAAAACATGAGCAGGGAAACAATACACATTCTCCAGCCCTCTGACCATTATGGGAGGGCTAATCCTTTGACTATCAATCACCCAAAATGGGCATACCTAACTATGGCCAGAGTCATCTTAATGGCTTATGTATAGTGACCTTTGGATAAATCATGAAGAAAGCCCCCCCCCCCAGTTCTGAAGCAAAAACTATTCTGGCAACACCACAAGCTTCCAGGTATCTTTCAGGTAAGATTAAGTGATCCCTCTTCCTGATAGCCCTGATCTTGCACAAATGTTCGTTGTGTAAATTACCTTACTCTTCCCAAATCCAAATAAAAAATGGCATCTCATTGTCCAAACTATATAGTTCATCATGATTAACAGTCTAATTATTCCAAAGACTCCAGTTTTTAGGCATTCATTCAGGTTAAAAATCCTTTGTTTATAGGATGTGATCCAACCATTGAGTATTGCTCTGTATTTATTTAATACCACCCAACCTAAGAATAGATGCTGCATTGATTCATTTTCTTG
Source organism: Epiperipatus broadwayi (assembly GCA_028023455.1). Classification (NCBI taxonomy): domain Eukaryota; kingdom Metazoa; phylum Onychophora; class Udeonychophora; order Euonychophora; family Peripatidae; genus Epiperipatus; species Epiperipatus broadwayi. The sequence goes on along the minus strand of JAQFVV010000885.1, from coordinate 142,590 downwards.
AATGCACACCTGGAAAACTGAATTTAGTTTGGCAAAGGCTCTTCTCATGACCAAAAATTCACTGGTAGGGAGTACAGTCAAATTTAGTTTTATGATAAAATCCAGATATCTTCCCTCCAACATCCAGAATTTAAATTTCCTAATTAACAGATCATTCGAAAGTCTCAAGAAGCTATGAGAAGCACCTGTGGTAATGTATTTTTACATGAAAGATACACAAATACAAAAGTTACACTGTCCTATAATTGTGAGACAAAATCAATTGAGTAAGGAGAAAAAATAAAAATTATATATCGGAATCATTAGAATAAATTCATCATCTTTAACATCATCAACCAGTTATCAATCCACTGCAGGATGTAGGTCTCTCCAAGTTTAATCCATCTTTTCCGATCTTTAGCTTCTCTTCTCCACATCACCCCTGCACCCTTTCTTCTTTCATCCACCCATCTCACATGTGGTCTCTTTCTGGGTCTTTTACAATCTCTTGGAATCCAGTTTAAAATCTCAAATGTCCATATATTATCATCTCTTCTAGCAATATGTCCAGCCCAACTCCACTTCAGTCTTTTAATTTTTTCAATGAGGTCAGTAACACCTGTTTGTTCTCTTACCTATACATTGCATTTTTGATCTCTTCTTGTTACTCCCAACATGCATCTCTCCATACTTTTTTGAGTGGTTTGAAGTCTCTGTATTGCTCTTCTATTAAGTGTCCAAGTCTCAGATCCATAAGTAAGAACTGGCAAAACACATTTATTAAAAACCTTCCTTTTCAAACACATATGCATATTTCCTTTTAGTATCAAGTTATTTCTACTAAAAGCACTCCAACCAAGTTTAATTCTATGATTAATTTCATCCATTATGTTTCCATCTGTATTAATAATCTGACCAAGATATTTGTAACTGTTAACTTCTTCTAATTCATCATAATCAATCTTTATTTTCATATTTTGAGAAAATCTATTAAACATTACTTTAGTCTTTTTAACATTTATCTTTAGTCCTACTTTCTTACTTTCATCTGATAACTCCTGCAACATTTCCTGTAACTCTAAAGCATTATTTGCAAAAACAACTACATCATCTGCAAAATCTAAATGACTTAAATAATCCCCATTTACTTTCATTCCTTTAGCTTCCCATTTTTATCCACAAAATACTTCTTGCAGCACTGCTGTAAAAAGTTTTGGAGATATGGAGTCACCCTGTTTTACATCCTTCTCAATGCTGACTTTCCTACTATCATTATGTAATCTAATTGTTGCTGTTGCATTTTTATAAATATTCTTTAAAATATGACAATATTCTGGATCTATACCTTGATGATCCAATGCTTTAATCACTGAAGAAATGTTTATAGAATCAAATGCCTTTTCATAATCTACAAATCCTAAGCATAATGGCAACTCATATTCATTTGTCCTTTCTATAACTTCTCTCAATACCTGGATATGATCTACTGTACTAAAACCACTTTTAAATCCAGCTTGTTCTCTTGGTTGGTGGAAGTCCAGTGTTCTCTGTAGACGAGTTGTAATTATCTTAGTAAAAATTTTGTATAAAACTGATAAAAGACTGATAGGTCTGTAATTTCTAATATTTTCTTTATCACCTTTTTTAAATATTAATATTAATACTGCATTCTTCCAATCATCTGGTACATCTTTATTTGGAATCTAACTTTGCTAAAAAAAAATTCTATTTCTTCACCTGCTTCTTTTAATATATCAATTATAATTCCATCATTACCTGGAGCCTTCCCTTTCTTCATAAATTTAATTGCATGTCTCACTTCCTCATTCAAAATTCTGGGCAATTCAGAAAATATAATAGGTATAGGAGGTACTTGTTCTTTATTACTATATAATTCTTGATAGAAGTCTTCTACACATTTCATGATGTCATCTCTCTTTTTAGTAATAATGCCATCTTTTTTTCTTATTGCAGATATAAATTTCTTACCAATACCAAAATGTTGTTTTACATTCTTTAGCCTTTTATTTTCTTCTACAGCTTTCCTTGCTAGTTCACAGTTATACTTTCTTATATCATTTTCAACTCTTTTTTGCACCATTTTACAAAATTCGAGATATTCAATCTTTTTTAATGCATCATTGTTATATATCCTCATATTCCTTCTTTTCTTCATAAATTCTCTAGTTTCAGTAGAAATTTTATTGGTCAATTGCTGCTTTTTTCTACCGGCTACTTTGTTGCAGTTTTTAAACATGTATCAGTTATTTTCCTATTAATTTCATTCAAATCAGAATCATGTTCAAAATTTACTAATACTTGAAACCGATTTGTAAGTTCTAATTTAAATTCATTAGAATGTTTCTGAAGATTAGGAATATCAACTGTAAATATTGTTTTTCTTAATAATTTTTGTCTCTCTAGTTTTGCATTAACATGTATCTTACATCTTACTAATCGATGATCACTTCCTGTGTTAAATTTATTAAGAACATTACAATCTTGAAATATATATTTTCTGTTAGTCAAAATATAATCCAATTCTGCTGTACCTTCATTTGGATGCTTCCATGTCCATTTCCTTTTAACATTTTTCTCAAAAAAAGAATTCATAATATAAAGTTTTTCTTTTTCTGCAAACTCCACAAGTCTATGTTCTCTCTCATTTCTATTACCATAACCAAAATTGCCTACAGCATTTTCATCTTTCATTTGTTAACCAATTCTAGGATTAAAGTCTCCCATAACAATTTTAAAATATTGTTTACTCTGATCAAAACCTTTTGTACATCCATATAAAAATCTTCTACCACTTCATCACTATGAAAACTTGTTGGGGCATGAACCTGAATTATCTGTATTTGGTATCTGCTATTAAGTTGTAAAACTAATCTTGCTACTCTGTCCAATACACCATCAATCTCCACAATGTTATTCTTCCATTTTTTATTTATAATGAATTCTACTCCACTTGTATTTCCAATATGTGTACCTCTATAGTAGAATATATGTCCACTTTTTAAATCAATTGTTTCTTCACCTTTTCTTCTAACTTCACAAAGTCCAACGATGTCCCATTTAATATAAGACAGCTCTTTTTCTAATTCTTGCAATCTTCCTTCACTTGAAAGTGATCTGCAGTTGTAAGTACCTAAATAAAAAGTCATCATCAAATGGCAGCCTGAGTCCACAATCAAGAGATTCTTAGCACCCTCCGCCTTCGGCCACCACCCACTGCCTTGGTTGGTGCCTTTTTCACCCTCCTGGGAATAAGGGTCATGATTTATTTTTATCTGTTATGATTGTATATATTGGAAAAATATTCTTAAACTTGGTGGTAGAAAGGCAATAAACTGACCACGCTGGCTAATGCGTGTTGGTGAGCAGCCCATCCATGTTCGTATACTATATGAATAATCACATAGTAATAACAGCTGCAATGACAAAAACGTATGGAGTGGACATTAGGAATTTGCCCTGTTCGGTTCCTTTAAGGCCTCCAAGAGGAATCAAAGGGTCTTCTTTCAGTTACTAGCAAACTCCTTTCTGCAGCATGAATTAATTAATGATAGTTTAATGTTACTTGAGACATGATAAAATTAACGATCTCCCTCTGGTAATTATTTAGTTTTATTAAAGTATTAGCTATATTGATTCATTTCTGAAAGTCTTACGGAATTTTTATTTCTGAAAGTGATAATGTTAAGTTAGTTTTACACCATGTATTTTTTGTTGTGAAATATAAAAAAGAAAATACGGACTAATGAATTTCACTGTATAAATTGACAAGCGGAAAAAAAAGTAATATATTTCAAGCTATTAAAATAAGTTTAAAATTAGTTTTAAAAATTAATATAACCATAATCATAAAAATTCAAATCGGCTTGTTTCTATATAATAAAAAATTCAAATGATATTATACATATATAAAATAATTGACTATAAGAATTTGACGTGTGGATTACAGAATAATTTTACGTTAAAATGTTTTACATACTTTTTGCTTTATCCCTGTAATAATTATATTCTTATTAGTATTATTAAAAGTTATCAGTATTTTTTAATTTTTGTTCTTAATCAAAAAGGGCTAAAAGTTATATATAAACAGGTAAATAAATTATTACAAATAATCGAATTACTTCTTCCTGTTTTACAATTTTGTCATGATAATTTTTGTTAAAATGATTTCAATAACATGAAAGTGCTTTTAGAAGTAATTTGTTTATTGAAAAATAAATGAAATATTATTTTTGCTATAATGAGTTTATTAGCTATATTCAATTTTGTAATAGAATTTTCATGTTATAACATTTTATTAAAATATATATTTAATTATAGTAATCGCTGAATAATTGCTAGATTAATATATACATAAACATAATTTTTGAAAAACAAATTATTGTGTTTTATATAATCGTAAATAAATAAATATTATAAGTTCTTTAAATCTAATAAATGTTATTCTAAAATAATTTATATGTATACAGAAAATGTTATAAAAATATTTGCAAGTTGTAATTCCGGGAATTAGGATCATAATCAAATGTATTGCTAATCTAAAGTGACATACATGCATTAATATAATTTTTTAATATATATACATCAAATATCAAATGGGTCAGAGTGACTTAAAGTCAACATGGGTATGGCGACAATATTGGCATCAACAAGGATTTGAACATTCCATCATCAGATTTTCAGTAATATGGATGGCTGAAGAGTTGGAGAGTGGAGAAGATTGAAGCCTGTCCATTAAAATTTGAAGATTTGCTATCTTAATATAAACTGAGCACTGATTATATATGTGTATGTGAGATGATGATCTGGAACAAATGATGAGTGCTATTTCAGCATGAAATACTTATATTGGAGATCATTTATCTATTTCATATGTATGTGGACATGTGTATCAATTGTATAAAATAGAGCAGATGACTGAAGGGAGTTTGAAAGACTGGGTTCAAATCCCCTCTAATTAAAATCCTCATCAAAAAAAAATCATAAAATTGTAAGGCTATTCACAAGAGTTAAAAAAAATTGAATAAATATATTTTTTGTTACAAAATACTAAAAGACTGATTTTCATCAAAATCTATTTAATTACTTATATAAATATATATTATTTTTAGAGAGGCGGAGAGAGAGAGGGAAGAAGAGAAGAGAGGAGGGAGAAGAGGAGAGAGAGGAAAAGAGAAAGGGAGAGGGAGGGAGGGAAGAAGAGAGGGGAGAAGAGGGGAGGGAGGGAGAGGGGAAGAGAGGGAGGGAGAGAGAAAGGGAATGTAATTATTATAGAATGTAGAACAATTATTGATACAATATTTTTTTTTTTGGTTGTATTAAAACACAAATCTTAAATGTTTTGACAGATTTTGGTTATTAAATAATTGAAATTCTATTATATAACTGAATAGCACTGAAGATAAATCATATCAGAAATAGCTTTTATTATGTTTAGATAACTTTAATATATTTCTTAAGAATAAAAATATATAACACAACTTATTTCTCTGACTCAGTTTGAGTGCTAATCCTTAAGAGAATGAAGCATCAAGATCTATACAGTACAAACCAGATTATGTATAGATATCTTCACAGTGATCACGTGTTTAACAAGATGATGGCAACTGTTATTTTGCTGAAAAATTGAGCATAACTAGTCCCAAAGAATTATTGATAATTATTAATATGTCACCCATAAATTTATTAAAAAGGCTTTAGTTTACTAATGGATTGATTAAAAACTGAGTTTATCATTTCTGATAACAGTATTATTTGTGCTTTTATAAAGGTCTCCACACAATTTTATTATTTGTTCTCAACCGCAACTAAAAACATTCATACAGTAAATTATAAATAGTTGCTTTACTCATACAACTTTATATATAATTTATAATTTTCACATGATCACTATTTCTTATGCTTGCACATAACTGTTATTAAAACTGGCAAAACTCTCCATACGGTAGTGCCACTCAGTGCCAGCCAGAGTAATCAATGGATGCCAGAAGGCTTATGCATAAAATCCCCATCTAGTGCCTACTCATCCAATATTCCCAGACTAGTTTCTGGCTTGTGGCCTTCATCAGTGAGGAGCCTTACTGATGAAGGCCACAAGCCAGAAACTAGTCTGCGAATATTGGATGAATAGGCATGCAAGATCTAGGTGCAGTGCTCTCAGATTCAAGGCACTTCATTGATGAAGGCCACAAGTCAGAAACTAGTCTGGGGATATTGGATGAGTAGGCATTAGATGGGAATTTTATGTATAAGCCTTCTGGCATCCATTGATTACTCTGCTGGCATTGAGTGGAACTACTGTAAGGAGAGTTTTGCCTGTTTCAATTTATAATTTTAGTGATAATGCTTTATAATTTTAATAATAATGCTGATATTCAAAAAGGTCAATTTGCTGCTGATTATGTAAAATTGGGTTATAATCATGATTTTATTAGAAATGTTGTATTTAATAATAATGTTTATTGTCATGATTTTAATGGTAAGAATTTTATTGGTAAGGATAATGAGTATATGTCTTTACCATTTAAGTCTTCAATATATAATTTGGTTTATAAGAATAGTCATTTGTTAGGAGGAATGAAGGTTGCATGGAAGAAAGGTTCTAATTTAAATTTGTTACTTAATGGTTCAAAGCAGACTATTGATAGTAAGTCTATTCCTGGTATTGTTTATAAGACTCCGTGTATATAGATCAGAATAAGTTTAGCCTTAATGAAAGGGTTAAGGTTCATATAAGTAGAGTTAAACATAGGTATCTTAACTCAGCTTTATATATTCATGAATTGAATACAGGTCATAGAATATTGTTTGACAATGCATTGGTTATTTTTTATGAAAAGAATGAATTAAAAAGAAGAATAAAGAAGACTTTGATGATAAAACTTATTGAATCTGAGGCTATCAATCTTATGAAGACATCTTTTGATATTAAGGGAAGGTGGTGTTTGAAATGAATTATGGGAAGGTTTGCTTGTTTGTATATATATGTTTGTTTCTTTAGTTTGATTTTCACTTGAGAAGATCTATTTGTAGCAGATGAAACCATGGTCATGTAAGGATTTTGGTAAAATTTTGGATTTTATCTAGTATTGTATTGTTTTATGGTTTTGAACTTTATATATATATATATATTAGTGCCTAAAAGTTTTTTTTGTTTCTTTTAAATATTTTTTAAATATTTTTTTAAAAAGCTTTTTTAAATATGTATAATATATACTGCAAAATATTTTTTGAATATATAAAAAACAAAAAAGACACCGAAGACTGACGTAGACATACCTCTAAAATTTAAATATATTCTGTATTCTGTTCTTATTTTCATCATATTTAAAATAATTAATTTTTGATAAACAAAAGTCATAGATAACATTTTAAGTTTTCTGCTTTGTGAACATTTTATTATATTCTAAATAATAAAATTCCAAAATGACTTAATATTAAAAGTTTTAATTGAACAATATTATATTTGGAGATAGTGTTTAAACTGACGTAATATTTCAAGAGCTTTTTCTTCCATCTATGATAAAGAAATGTGTTAAAAAATGTTAAATGCTTATATTATTACTAGTTTTAATTACTAATTTGTTAAGCGCATACTCATTACGTAAGTAATATATATTAAGGCCATAATCTTAAGACTATGTGCCTAGATGCGACAGCAGGGACCTCTACAAATCTTAACACAAGATTGTTAAAAAAAAAAAAATCGCAAAAATTAATTAAATTCGGATATTAATGAACAAATTATTTTTTAATTTTCAATAGAACTTGATATATCTGCAGTGTAATAAAGAACACTTATTGTAGTGTAATTTAAACACAACTAGCTATTCACATAGTAATTACCCTTTTAACAGAACACAGTTTTTTTAAAAAAAAGATTCGAGATTTCATTATCACAAATAACAAATATTGAAAAGTTTAAAAACCAAATAGATAAAGCTTTTATGTATGTATGTGTGTGTGAAAATAGTCTCAGTGCATAATGCTAAACTGAAATAAATATCCAAATATTAAATCACCCCACACCTTTCAGAGAGAGAGAGAGAGAGAGAGAGAGAGAGAGAGAGAGGAGAGAGAGAGGGAGAGAGAGAGAGAGAGAGGGAGAGAGAGAGGGAGGGAGAGGGAGAGAGGGAGAGAGGGAGAGAGGGAGGGAGAGAGGGAGGGAGAGAGGGAGAGGGAGGGAGGGAGGGAGGGAGAGGGGGAGAGAGGGAGAGAGGGAGGGAGAGAGGGAGAGAGGGAGAGAGGGAGGGAGGGAGGGAGGAGAGAGGGAGGGAGGGAGAGAGAGAGAGAGGGGAGAGGGGGAGGGAGGGAGAGAGGGAGAGAGGGAGAGAGGGAGAGAGGGAGAGAGGGAGAGGGGGAGAGATGGAGAGAGGGAGAGAGGGAGAGGGAGAGAGAGGGAGGGAGAGAGAGAGGGAGAGAGGGAGAGAGGGAGAGATATTCTAAATTTCTTAACCATGTGGGGTGATTATATATATATATTCCAGTGCATATCATTCATCATCATCAACCATTATCAATCCATTGCAGGATGAAGGTCTCTCCAAGTTCAATCCATCTTCTCCGATCTTTAGCTTTTCTTCTCCACATCACCCCTGCACACTTTTTTATTTCATCCATCCATCTCACAGGTCTCTTTCTGGGTCTTCCTTGGAATCCAGTTTAAGATTTCAATTGTCCATCTATTATCATCTCTTCTAATAATATGTCCAGCCCAACTCCACTTCAGTCTTTTAATTTTTTCAATGAGGTCAGTAACACCTGTTTGTTCTCTTACCCATAGCTGGAATTAAATAGAAAATATTAAAATCACCCTCTTAAACATTAAAATATTTCAGCAACACTCTCTGTGAATAAATATATATCTGAACTGCTTTTGAGATGGCTATTTGAATTTTAGACTTATATTTATTTATAGAGGGCATTGCTGAAAATCATAATGTTTGAGGAGATGATTTGAATACATATATGTTCCAAAAGTTGATAACACATAATAACATAAAAATATAGAGTTGTTTAACTTAATGTTGTGATATATATATATATATATATATATATATATATATATATATATATATATATATATATATATATATATATATATATATATATATATATATATATATATATATCTGATGGTAATTAGGTATTATATAAAGTCTTTCAATCCACAGAAGTATGTATGAGGGGGTATCCCAAGATGACCAGAATTTTATAATAAAAAAATTGTTTATTTTTAAGTGTTATAAATTTAATCACTTTCAAATTACTATCTATTTGATGCAATATACTAGTTTAGATGTGTTTTTTATTTTTCAAAGTAGCCCAGAGATAGACATCACATGACCACCACCCCTTATGCTTGTGTATAACTGTTGCTAAAACAGGCAAAACTCACTATATGTATTGCCACACACAGCAAGCTAGAGTAATTGATTACTCTAGCTTGCTATGTGTGGTAATATGTATAGTGAGTTTTGCCTGTTTTTAGTCCAGAGATACTTGCAAAGTGATGAATTTTATCATCTCTGCCATTTTTTCCCCACTACTTCTAAGTCCACAAAAAAGAGAAAAAAATGAGACATTTTTTCCTTCGAGATTAAAACAAAGTGCACAACGCAAGATTGAGTGAATATGGCTAATAAATAAGGTGGGTCATGCTGAATTTAATTAAAAAGTGTTTCAAACTGAAGGTTTTGAGAGATAACCCTTTTGAGTTGGAGTTTGCACTCTTTTCTTTGCCACAAAATGGGATGTTTACATTTTTCCATATCATATAATGTTTCAGAACTTGCAGATAAAATGACCGACTGCTACAAACTAAATCTAAGACAAAAATGCAGTTTGCATAAAGATGAAAAATCAGTGTTAATTGTTCGAACTTTTCGGCCATTATAAAAAAATTGACAAATACACAAAATGCGTTTTACAAACCTCATATCATTTGGAAGAGTGATTTAGAAGGGTTTTTTCAAGAGATATGTGACAGCAGAATTATATACTAGGCACACAAACCTGAAAATGATTTTTATTTTGGGTTTACTCTCATATATGAAAATATTGAATGTGTGGAGTTTCTATACTTTTATTTCTTATATCTATAAAGGTAAACTGTATTGCTTTCATCTCTATATTAGATTTAGAATACCATTTAAAAGAGAATCCTCCTTTCGGATGTAATCACTCTATCAGTTTACTTTAACCCTTGGCTTGGGGCAGTTGTTCTGGCTTAAGTGCTTTCTAATTAAGTTAATTTAAATAGATAAATCCACAATTCAATATTTCCATCTAAAACATCCATTAAAATATTGTATTACATAACAATAAAAAAATAGATATAATGATAATTAACTATTATATATAGTTTTTCAATCTGTGGAAGTACTTTTGGTTAATTTCTTAACTCTTCTCAACTGTCATTAAATTCAAGCTTGTTATTACAATATTACATATGTAAATGTATTATATAACAATAAAAATAATAAATATAATAGTAATTAACTATTATATACAGTCTTCCAATCTGCAGAAGTACTTTCAGTTAATTCCTTAACCATTCTCAACTGCCATTAAATTCAAAATTGTTGTTATTGCAATAATTTTTAATTAATGGAAATTTTATTTGTATTATATATATAAATTCCAAAAGACATTTGTTATCAGATGAAATGAAACCTGTTGATTTTTTAATATGGTCTTAGAGGTTTGAACAGGAGAAATTTGTTACTATTTCTATCCACATTCTTGACATTGCAGCTATTATTATTGTAAACACATTCACTTAGTAAATTAGCATATTCACAGTATATTTTCCAGCATAATGGATTGGTAATTGTAACTTTTAAAAAACTACTTGTTTTCTTATTACATCTGTATCTTGATTGAATGCTATTCTAATAGGAAATTTTTTAATTACATTGCAAGTCTCACATTATTGGATCAAATCCTGAAATAACACAAAGATCTTCCTTTTTACTCAAACATTTGATAATTAGTGATGGAGACATTGATCAGATTTTTCAAAACAAATTTAAGTGTTAAAATGTTAGAAAAGGTTTGGTTGTTTTGATCACATTTGATAAAATTTAACAGAATGAGTGACTGTGAGAATTTAATTGTTCCACTCAAGAGTATGGTTACACTTAAATTTATTCCTTTACAGTAGCTTATTTTTTACAGATTTCTCCATCAGATATGGGAAGTAATATAACAGAAATTGTATAAAAACCTGTTAAACAGATCAAACTTACTAATCTCCTAAGATATAGTTTCATCACCTAAAACTCAACTCAAATAAAGATCTTTTTTGGATGCTCAATAAGATTCTTCAAAGAACCCCTATATAAAAATAAAATTCTTATAAAGTTTTAAACAAATTTATTTTTTCAGATTCAGCAATAAAACTAGATAAAATTTATATTCAGATAAAACAATGTATAACAAAAGTATGTTAAAAAATGATCCATTTAAAAAAATATGAATATATGAAATTTTGTAAAATGATACAGAAAAGAATTAGATTCAGCAATAAAACTAGATAAAATTTATATTCAGATAAAACAATGTATAACAAAACTATGTTAAAAAATGATCCATTTAAAAAAATATGAATATATGAAATTTTGTAAAATGATACAGAAAAGAATTAATGATGATATAAAAAAATACAATCATGGAATAACAAAGAAAAGTCAAAATTATAAAACATCATTTTGGTGTTGGGAGAAAAGTTATTTCAGAAATAAGAAAATATATTAATGCACCAATAACATTAGTTAAAATGTCATACATTCTAAATAGAAGGTTTAAATATGCCATTAAGTTTACAAATAATGCATAAATTCCATAAAATAACTGAATCATTTTTTGTCAAGCATTGGTGGTCGAGAGGTCAGCGACAGCTGCTTTACAGGCAGTTGTCTTGGGATAGCGGGTTCACTTCCGGGCTGATGCTATGGCACATGAGAAAAAAAAACTGAATCATTTTAGATTTAAAAAAGAATATAAAGAATAAAAAAAGATGCTAGTAATGTATAAAATGTCTAACTGCTAAGAATATAGAAAATAATTAGAATAGTATAATAATAACATTGGGTTTTTAATAAAGGTAAAAAAGAAGTAAAAAATCTATGACTTAGTTACACATACTTACAAAAATCATTAGAAATAGTCTAAGAGAACTTTCAATTTAAACCAATTAAAAGAATAAGTTACATTTAAAAATGATAATTGGAGATTAGATCATTCTGAGTATTAAAGTAAGTAATGGAAAGAACTAATTATATGAGTTACAGTTTTGCATTGTATTTATAGCATCTGAAGAGCATCATTTAGCTTCATAAGAATTTCAATTATGATCAAAACTTTGGAACATTTATGACATATTATGAGTAACAAGAAGAGATCAAAAACAAAATACATGGATGAAAGAATTAACAGGTTTTAATGAAATGAAGATGGGCTTGACATGTTCTTAAAAAAATATGATAATAGATGGCCAGTTGAAATCTTAAACTGAATTCCAAGAGATTGTAAAAGACCTAAAAAAAAGCCACATGTGAGATAGATGGATGAAATAAGAAAGTATGCTTGGTGATATGGAGAAGAGAGACTAGAAATTGGAGAAGATGGATTGAACTGGAAGATATCTTCATTCTGCAGTATAGACTCAAAAATATTTCTATATGGAAAATAACATTTAATTACCAAATCACTTGGTAACACTCAGAAAATCAAAAGAAGTACTGCCATGCCATTTTAACATCTTTCAAAACTCTAAAGAACATCTCTATAAGAAATATTTTGTGGATTAAAGTAGAAGCTAAAAGTGTTAAAATTCAGAAATAGTCAAATTATATGAATTTTGCAAATGATGTGGCAAAAATTTATAACTACTTAATTATTACTATAACTGAAAACATGCTGGATAAAATTAATCATAGACTTAGAACAAGAATGGAGTGTTTTGGAGGAAAGAACGATCTAATGTTTAAAAAAATATGTATGTGTCTTTAAAAAGATTTCTAATAGTTAAGATCTGCCTCTTTTTATTTAATAGATCTGAGATTAAAAGATTTAACGGAGAGCAATACAGAATATTCAAATCACATGACTTATGGATAAATGTATATTTTAGCATGAACAAAATGAGATAAAATACATGATTGAGGAAACAAATATCACTGATATCATTATAAAAAATTAATACTGATATATAACCGTTTATACTTTATTGGGTGTTCTGCAGTTTCTGAATTGTCATCTATTGCAGAATATTTTAAACTTTTTGTAATCGTGAAACACAGGAAGTGACCATCAATTAGTGAGATATAAGATCTATGTTAATTAATAACCTGTATATTTATACTTTACGTTTGTTCAATATAATAATAAATCGTGCTTTCACACTTCCAACGTAAAGCTATAACAACAAATTGAAAATTAAATTTAATGGCTAAGCGCTTTCAAGAAGATGTACTTCTCATATTCATAGCCGGTTATGATCCTTTCTTTGAAATCATTATATAAATAAATTTGATATGCAAATTATATGCAAATGAGTCACTAAGACCATCTTTTAGATATCGCAAAACATGCATCCTTACGATTAATGGCGAAAGAGTCCTCTGCTATAAAGTATGCTTCTTTTACTTTTCGCCTAACATCATGTCGCTCAGTACAAACTAATTTTGCAGATGTGGGTTCGAACACATGTCCCGACAATTTTTGATGCTGAGCAAAAATTGAAATTAATGTAAAACTAGGGAGACAAAAATTATTAGGAAAGACAATATTCATAGTTGATATTTCTAATCTTCAGAAACATTTCAATGAATTTAAATTAAAATCGGCAAATTGTTTTAGAATATTAACAGATTTTTGACAAGATCGAAATTTTAAAGAAATCAATAGGAAAATAACTAATAAACTTTCAAAAACTGCAACAAAGATAACAAATACAGAAAAGCAACAACAGACAAGTAGTGAGATGACAACTTATGAAGAAAAGAAGGAATATAAAAATGATGCATTAAGAAGGATTGAATAGCTAGAATTTTGTAAAATGATGCAAAAAAGAGTTGATAACAAAAATATAAATGTGAATTAGCAAGAAAAGCAGTAGAAGAGAATAAAAGTAAAATAGCATCTTAATATTACTAAAATGAAAGATGACTATCATGAAATGTTTAGAAGAGTTCTGTCAAAAATTATATAGCAATAAAGAACTAAGAAAAATATTTCCTACAAGTACTATATCTTATGAATTATCCAGGATTTTAAATAAAAAAGTGAGACATGCAATTAAATCTATGAAGAAAGAAAAAACTCCAGGTGAAGATGGAATTATAATTGATATCTTAAAAGAAGGAATTAAAGAAATAATTTTTTTGCTAAAATTACATACCAAATACCTAAATGATAAAGATATACCGAATGATTGGAAAATTGCAGTATTAATATTTAAAAAAAATGATAAAAAAATTATAGATTATAAATTTTTATCAGTATTTCGTCAGTTTGAGTTCTGTACAAAATTTTATCAAGATAATTATCATTTATATAGATAATTACAACTCATCTACAGACAACTTTAGATTTTAAACAATAAAAAGAACAAGCTGGGTTTAAATCTTCGTACAATGAATCATATCCAAGCATAGGGAGAAATCATTGAAAGGTCTAATAAATATGAGTTGCCATTATGCTTTAAATTTGTAGATTGTAAAAGTCATTTGATTCTATAAGCATTTCTTCAGTGATTAAAGCATTGGATCATCAATATATAGACTGAGTATATTGTCTTATTCTGTGAAATATTTACCAAAATGCAATAACAATGATTAGATTATATAATGATGATAAAAAATTAACATTGAGAAAGGAGTATGACAGGGTAACTCCATATTTCCAAAACTTTTTACCGCAGTTTTGTAAGAAGTATTTTACTTATATAAGGCTAAAACCTTAATACATGCGACTTGAGTGCTTAATTTTTTTAACAAGAGAAACCTTTACAAATAATGCAAGATTCGACTTTATAAAGACAAGAGGAACTCCCTCTTGTCTTTATAAAGTCAATTCTTGCATTATGATTTTTAGAGGTCTCCCTTGTTAAAAAAATTAAGCACTCAAGGCGCATGTACTAAGGTTTTAGCCTTATATAAGTATTTGTGCTGACATCACACTTAATAAGAATTAATATTTAAGAAGTATTTTGTGGATTAAAATGGGAAGCTAAGGAAATAAAAGTAAATGGACATTATTTCAGTTATCTAGCTTTTGCAGATGATGTAATTGTTTTTCAAATAGTACTTCAGCACTTTAAGAAATGTTGCAAAAGTTAGAGGAAAATAAGATTAATTGATTAATGTTAAATAGACTAAAACAATGTTCAATGAATTTTCTCAAAAGAAGAAAGTAAAGAGTGATAATAAGGAGTTAGAATATGTTAACAACTACAAATACCTTGATCATATTTTTACTAGAGATGGAAGTATGATGAAATTAAGTATAGATATGAACTTGATTGGAGTGTTTTTGGTAGAAATAAATTAATATTAAAAAGAAATATGTTTATATATTTAAAAAGAAAGGTTTTTAATAAATGTGTTTTATTCTTATTTGTGGATATGAGCCTTGGACAGATTTTAAACCACTTAACAAACTATTGTGAGATGTATGTTAGAAGTAAAAAAAAAGAAATAAAAAAAACAAAATACATGAGTGAGAGAACAAACAGGTGTTATTATCATCATTAAAGAAATTAAAAAACTGAAGTGGAATTGGATTAGATATATTTCTAGAAGAGATGATAATGGACAGACAGTTAAAATCTTAAACTGGATTCCAAGAGATTGTAAAGAAGACCAGAAATAGAGCACATGTGAGGTAAGTGGATGAAATAAGAAAGTGTGCTGGGACAATGTGGAACAGAGGCTAGAAACAGATAAATTGGATTGAACTTGGATAGACATTCATCCCTATGATGAAACAATAATGGATAAAAATAGTGATATAGAAAATGATATAGTAATTGATCTACTTCTATGCATATATTAATAACAAGCAAAATATTATTTTTCATGAGAAATTACAATTTTCACATTTGAAGTAGAATCATTATTATTTTAAAGGTTAAATTGAGAAGGATTATATGATTACTTTTTTAATCTCTCTCTCTCTTTCTCTCTCTCCTCTTTTTTTCTCTTATTCTTCACTAACAGCAAAAAGTTTTCAAGGATTTTATTATACTGGTTACTTACTATCACAGGTAAGTGTAGTTTTAGAAAAATAAAAAAAACACCGACATATGTTTTTTATATATACAATTATTGCTTTTATCAATTTGATTACTAAATTTTTAATAATCATTTTCTATTTTTTAAAAAAGCTAGTTGTTTATGGAAGTCTTTTCATTTTATTCTGATGATAGAGAAAATATTATTTGTGAAAAAAAAACTGTTATTAAATCTGATAGTATACTAGCTCTATATTTTTATAATAATAATAATTGAATAACTTGTCACTTAGAGAGTCATGACATTCGAATACTAAAAGTGGCCCTGTTGAAACGCATTTCAGGGATCTTTAATTTTAGATCTATTTTTTTTTCATTGTGATAGTTTATAGATAAATTCATGAAGAAAAGAAGGTGAAGTTTTTAATTCAAATTAATGAAAAACAAAACATGGGTTTTACATTCATGGTTTTTAGATTTACAGCTCACTGTTGTTTGTGTTATTCTGTTCAATTCAAAAGATAATATCCAGAATTTGTTATTTAAAAAATGCAAATACTTCATCAATAATAAATGAATTCATTGAATAGCTTAATGATCTTTTTAGATAGAAAGGTTTGAACTTAGGATGAAATGCATCTAGACTCCATCAAATGTACTGCTTCTACACTCAACAGCTTTAAAAATAGGCCATTTTTCCATATTTGGTGAAACCATCTAAATTATTTAGTTTTAAAAATGTCATATTAATTATATAAACCTGAAAGCAAAGAAAAAATTCTATATATTTTTATTATATTTTGAAAATGCAATTGAAAATATCAGCCAGTGAATTTTTCAGCATACTGGTTGTAATAATATTGAATCTAGAAGTATTAAAGCTGATATTCATTAAAAATGAGCTCGTAAAAAAGATAAGAATAATAAATCTGCATAAATCACAAGCTCATTCATTAATTTGGGAGATTTTTGATAGCTTATATTGTCTTTTTACAACTTCCCTAAATAGCACTACCTAATACTAAATTTTTCAGAAGTATGGGTTGCTGGAAAATTTGATATTAAGTGATGTGGTATTTTCTTTATTTAATTTCGGCATTGCTTTATGCATATTCTAATGTCACTTGTACATATATGTATATATAATCATCATCATCATCAATTATTATCAATCCACTGCAAGATGAAGGTCTCTCCAAGTTCAATCTATCTTCTCTGATTTTTAGCCTCTCCTTTCCTCATCCCTACATATACATGGTTTTTTTCTGGATCTTTTACAATCTCTTGGAATCCAGTTTAAGATTTCAATTGTCCATCTATTATCATCTCTTCTAGCAATATGTCCAGCCCAACTTTACTTCAGTCTTTTAATTCTTTCAATAATGTCAGTAATACCTGTTCGTTCACTTACCCGTGTATTGCATTTTACTTTTAACATGCATCTCTCCATACTTCTTTGAGTGGTCTTAAGCTCTTCTATTAAGTATCCATGTCTCAGATTCATAACTCAGAACTGATAAAACACATTTAATAGGGACCTTCATTTTTAAAAACACCTGACATATTTCCATTTAATATTATTTTTACCAAAAGCACTCCAACCAAATTTAATTCTACGATTAATTTTATCCATTATGTTTCCATCTGCAATAATAATCTCACCAAGGTATCTGTAGTTGTTAACTTCTTTTAACTCATCATAATCAATCTTTATTTTCATCTTTTGAATAAATCCATTGAACATTACTTTAGTCTTTTTAACATTTACCTTTAGTCCTACTTTCATACTTTCATCTGATAACTCTTGCAACATTTCCCAAAGTGCTAAAATATTATTTGCAAAAACAACTAAATCAGCTGCAAAATCTAAATGACTTAAATAATCTCCATTTACTTTTACTCCTTTAGTTTCCCATTCCAATCCACAAAGTACTTCTTGCAGCATGCTGTAAAATGTTTTGGAGACATGGAGTCCCCCTGTCTTACACCCTTTTCAATGTTAACCTTCATAGTATCATTATGTAATCTAATTGCTGCTGTTGCATTTTTATCAATATTCTTCAGAATATGACAATATCCTGGGTCTATACCTTGATGATTCACGCTTTAATCACTGAAGAAATACTTACAAATCAAATGTCTTTTCATAATCTACAAATACAAAACATGATGACAACTCATATTCATTGCCCTTTCTATAACTTCTCTCAATATTTGGATACAACAACTTTTAAATCCTGCGTGTTCTTTTGGTTAGTTGAAATCCAATGTTCTCTGTAGAGTATTGGTAAAATTTTTGTATAAGACTGATAGGTCTGCAATTTGTAATATCTTTTTTTTCATTTTTTTTAAATATTAATATTAATACTGTATGTATATAAAATGATATTTATCTTTAGTGCATCCATATTTTTACAGGCCATAACTAGGACACACAACGACAACGAAGATTACTCTATATTTCAATACAAAATTTTCAAAAAATCATAAAATATATAACTAGATTTACATTACTAACAATATACTCATTTCGTAATATAAATAAAAGTAAGAGACAATTAATTATTTGTATACATACATATATTATCTACCAAAACAAAATCACAATTTGAAATTACTTATTACTAAAGCACTAAAATAATAGGGAAACACTTTCATATTAGGATCATTATGGACTAACCAATCAAACACTTATAAAATATCAAATTTACATAAATATTAATTTAAAATAAATATATAAATTAGATATAAAAATAAAAAATAGATATAAAGTTAAAATTAAAATTTAAAACAAAAATTAGTGATTAATAAAACCGGGACGTGTGGATACTCTATTTATATTGGGCTTTATTAAATAGATCAGTAATGAATGAAAATGGTGAAATGATGAATTTGATCCATGATGGCACAATCAAAAATCTAATATTTTATTTGTTAAGATTCTATCTAAATATACAATTATGTAAAACTCACTTCCAAACCTAAGTAAATAATTACGAAATAAAAAAGGTAAATTAATTTTTATAATGTTTTAAAATATGTAATTTTCAATATAGTAAAAAAAAAAAACCCATAAATAAAAGAAAATAATAATAATTAAACTGCGAGTAATATTAATATATTCTTCTCTTTTTTGTTATAAAAGAATTGCGTTTTATATTTAATATTGCAAAATAAAATTATATATATATCAAAGAAAACAATTACGGATGTACTACCATGTAAAGAATAAAAGGTGCCTATCAATTTGCATAAAACTGAAGTAACTAAAATATATATTTGCTAGCCTTGAGTCAGACTCAACTTTAAAAGCAAGCTAACTTGTGTTCAAAATATTAGTTTCGAATCTTAGCTTATTAGCTTGGATAACATAAAAGAACAAAAAAAATGCCAGCTGGAAGTGTGGATTCAAATCCAGCACTTTTTCTCTGAAGAAGATCAATATTTAAGAACTAGTCTAATCGAGCTTAAAATAGATGGCATAAAATAGAGTAAATTTATGTTCTCTATACGGAATTAATTTTATTTATATACATATGTATATACTACTCAGAATGTCTGACGTGCTGTAAATTGGTTATAGCTATCATTTACTATTATATATTGGTATTATGAATATTGAAGTGTTTATTGGAGAACCGTTTTTTGTTTAGTATATTTACATATGTATATGATTTTATGCAAATTTATAAATAAATTTTATTGTTTCTAAAACAAAATTAATCAATAGTTTCCTACACTAGATCGAATGATCTTAAATGAGACTTGTTTCTCAAGTTCCATTGACAAAATGTAAGAAAAATTATATTTTTCATAACTACTTGCTAATTTTGAATAAGTAAAGAGGCTGTTGGCATTTAGAAAGTAAATTTAGAAATATTGTATTGTAGATGAAGTGTATAATATTTATTGAAGTTGGCCAAGAGTACCTGCCAAAAAATAAAAACATACATATTTAGATATAAAGTTTTTATTTATGTATATCTAGAGGTGCTAAATCAACTCAATCTCTAGAGAAAAAGACAAAAAAAAAGTTACATGGTTGCCTGTCCTGCTTTACATTGATGCCAGTATAGATAAAATTTCATGTTCCTATCAAGATAAGCAATATTTTCTAAATGTTATAATTAAATGTGAGAAAAATTTAACTACAATTTTTTAAATCCCTCTTTCCAAACTGGTATTTTTTTTTTATGCCACAATTTATAATTGCATATAACCTTAAGGTAAATGCTGTAGTAAATAGGACCTAATAAAATTAAGAAGGGGAAAAAAGGTAAAATCTTTATTTAATTAAATTGTTTGTTTTTTTTTTGCAGAGAAAATAAATGATGTTAAACAATTAACTCTTTTTTTACTCTTGCGAATTTAAATATTTTTGGTTCATTATTTAATGTGTATACTTAAATACAGGAATTGAAATTAATAATATAACTCTATTGAAAAGACCAGGTATGGACAGAAGAGGATATAAAAGTATGCACCACTTCAAATATAATACTAATATTAAACATATGTAAATGAGCTATTTATTTTATATAGCGCTATGTTTTAATAAACTGTAATAGTAATAATCAACTATTAAGCTAATGCACACGCGCTTTGTGTATTTTTAACTATAAATGAATGCATTCACTTCCAAACACTGATATTAAAAAATTAAATAAGTGATCACTTTATATTATGCATATTAATAGCAGCCACTCGCAAATGAATATGGTCATTCCGAATACAAAAAAACAAAAGATAGAAAATAAAACGAATAATAATATTAATAGTAGCAATATTAATAACAATACATCAGAGTTACGTTTTATAATGCCTATACAAATCAATCGGTGCAATATTGCCCAACTATAGAATATACTAGCTCATTTTGCCAAACTGTCCTTTAAACTCCGAGAGATGTCAAGCATTGGTGGTCGAGAGGACAGCAACAGCTGCTTTACAAGCAGTTGTCCCGGGTTAGCGGGTTCACTTCCGGCTGCTGCTATGACACATGAGAAAAAAAACCAACAACTCTGCAACAGATTTTTCTGTCAAAAAGACAACTTTTCATTAAATTCTATTTTCAACCATACTTCCTCAATAAGAGCAATAAATACTACTAGATTATTTTTTGAAATACCTTTCCCAAGTAAACCTTATAATATACAAGTTCATCATAAAATACTATTTTAGAAAGTTTGTTTCTTCTTATGTCCAATCCAGTAAAGGTATATTTTTACAATAGCTGACTTTGTAGGATCGCCTCCGGTGTATTTAAAAACATACTTATTGATCGTATGATTTTACTGCATTTTTAGAATTTTATAGATCATTCTTAAATGAAAATTTTTGGTGCCAATTTAGTTTGCACTCATGATCGTTTTGAAATTTAAAGACCAGCCAAAAACACCACTGATACATCCAACTGAGAAATGACATAAATATTGAATAAAAGTACTTCAAATTAATATTTTAGAAATTATAAGCTAGAAAAAACAATATGCTTTATTTCATATGAGCATATAGTTTAATCTTTTAGTATTTGGAAATTATAAGATTGGTTTGATCAGACTTCGCAACTTTTTGATGATACTTCTTATTGACCAAACCATCCTTCCTCCTCCCTGCATATTCCTGTGTTTTGTGCCCCCGTATCTTAAATGTTGTATGAATGTAAAATATTTTTTTAAAAAAAAATCCCCTAATAAAATAAAGCACATCAGTTGGATGTTTAAGCAGTGGTTTTTAGATTTCAAAATGGCCTTGAGTGCAAACTAAATCAGGACCAAATTTTTAATGTTACAGCAATACTGGCTCACTTCCATAGATTTATCCATTTAAAAAATATAGTTATGATACTATTTCAAACAACATTAATAATCACTTTTGTTATATTTCTGTCATATCTGACCCTGCCTTCAGAAGTAGACTATTCCAGATTCCTAGCCTGATTGGCTAGCACTCAGTTACTATCCAATGGGATTAAAACCTTCACTAGGGTTCGTGCACCAAATCCGCATGTTTCCAGTAAGGTAGGGGATCTGCCAGGCAGAGAGCAATTACTTCTGTTAACCTGAATGACAGAATGTGTTCTCCATTAAACTTTCTGCCATCAGCAAAGGCATTTATCTAGTCATTATTGAGATGTTCATGCAGTGAGGCAAGTCCATCTACAGACTGGAAACTGCTATGTCTGAACTAGAGCTGACTTGAGGCAAGCTAACTACATAGCTGGAAGAGTCTTACCAGAACTCCCGACGCAGGCCAATCATTAGCTGGAAGCAAGTTCCATACTCTGCACGACTATCTCAGCATTGAAGGATATCAACTGTATTTGTACATTTGTTTAACTAATGTGTGTATATATTTTATACTAATAAATTGTACATATTAATTGCTGAATAATTCTTTTTGTATCTGTTGGTTTGGAAACGAACCTGCAAGCCTAACCAAACACAACAATTTCTTTGACTGATATATACTTTAATTTATGGGATAATATATTAGACATTTTCCTCATTTATCATTAAATGTTGAACATATAGAAAATTTTAAACTTTATTTAAACTTTTTCAAATGCAAACAACTTGTTAGTAATAACACCCAAATAGAAACACAGATTAATAATGACACAACATTTTATGTGATATTATTCTCCACTCTTCTTTAGATAATGCTGGTCTAACCAGTGACAATATGGCACCAACAGTATTAGCATAGGAGTCAAATTTACACTTTTAGATTTTTAAATTTGAATTTTAAAGCAATGATCTAACCAATTGAGCTATTTTGTCAAAGATAATGAATAGAAGAAATTTCATATATTTATATATTAGGATTGGTTCAAATTCTTCTGACACCTTAGAGCTTTTTAAATATTTTTATCTAAGAGCAAGGTTAATTAGAAGCTTCTATATATTGTGCATTGACACACTGGATTGACTTATAGAAAAATTCAAAAAAGCTTCTCATACCTCAATGGCTAATAATTCTACAAGTTAATCTGGTATGGCAATATACAATGTATGAGAACCTCAAATTAACCTTGCTCTTAGAAAAAAGTATTAAAAAAATTGAAGAATTCAGAAGGATTTGAATCAACCCTCATATATAAATATATAGCTTGATTGCTTAGAGTGTTGCCTTAAAATTCAATATTCATTAATCCAAAGGTGTTAAGTTCAACTTCTATTCTAATTTTGCCACTCGTCAGACTAACAACATCTGAAGAAAAGTGGAGACTAATACTACTTGAAATGTTGCGTAATTACTAACCTGTGTTGACTATTTGAGTGTTATTATTAACAACTTGTTTGTATTTGAAAAGTTTAAATTTTAAAATGTTCTATATATTCAATATTAATAATAGATGATGGACATAGTCCAACATTATCACATCCAATATACCATCATCGCAAACTTTCAGGCAAATACTTTATTTTACATGTAATTATTGAAGATTATTGCATGATATTCTAAATTAGGTTACAAACCCATTTTTTCTCATGCATAAATTATAATACAATTTTAAAATGTAAAAAAAATATATACTTATTCAAACATCAAAAACTAAATTCCCACAATGCATTTCAATTATAGCAATTTCTGTTAAATATGAATTATAACATAATAATGTTTGAAATTATAAATAACTTGGGTCATTTGAATAAGATTGGTTTAATCAAGATGCATTATGGGATTTATTGACATCTTTCTAATATCTTAAGCTATATGTTTGGATAAGGGACGTAAAGAAAAATTTAATTTGTAATACATAGTTTGCTATTAACTGAAAGGAGACCCTTTGATTCCTCTTGGAGGCCTTAAAGGAACCGAGCAGGGCAAATTCCTAATGTCCGCTCCATACGTTCTTGTCATTGCAGCTGTTATTACTATGTGTTTATTCATATAGTATACGAACATGGATGGGCTGCTCACCAACACGCATTAGCCAGCGTGGTGAGTTTTTTGGCTTTTTACCTCTGAGTTTAAGATCGAGAAACACCATGGTCTTTCTTCTCAGTGCCTGACAAGGCAGAATGAATGTCTGTGTAAATGATAAATATTTTTCCCAATACATATATACAATTATGACAGACAAAAATAAAGCATGGCCCTTATTCCCAGGAGGCTATAAAGTCACCAACCAAGGCAGCGGTTGGTGGCCGAAGGTGGAGGGTGCTAAGAATCCTCTGATTGCAGACCCAGGCTGCCATTTGATGATGACTTTTTATTTAGGTACTTACAACTGCAGATCACTTTCAAGTGAAGGAAGATTGCAAGAATTAGAAGAAGAACTGTCTTATATTAAATGGGACATTATTGGACTTTGTGAAGTTAGAAGAAAAGGAGAAGAAACAATTGATTTAAAAAGTGAACATGTATAAAGGTACAAATATTGGAAATACAAGTGGAGTAGGATTTATTATAAATAAAAAGTGGAAAAACAATATTGTGGAGATTGATGGTGTATCAGACAGAGTGGCAAGATTAGTTATACAACTTAATAGCAGATACCAAATGCAGATAATTCAGGTTTATGCCCCAACAAGTTGTCATAGTGATGAAGTAGTAGAAGATTTTTATATGGATGTACAAAAGGCTTTTGATCAGAGTAAACAACATTTTAAAATTGTTATGGGAGACTTTAATGCTAGAATTGGTAAACAAATGAAAGATGAAAGTGCTGTAGGTAATTTTGGTTATGATAATAGAAATGAGAGAGGACATAGACTTGTGGAGTTTGCAGAAAAAGAAAAACTTTATATTATGAATTCTTTTTTTGAGAAAAATGTTGAAAGAAAATGGACATGGAAACATCCAAATGAATGTACAGCAGACTTGGATTATATTTTGACTAACAGGAAATACATATTTCAAGATTGTAATGTTCTTAATAGATTTAACACAGGAAGTGATCATCGATTAGTAAGGTGCAAGATGCGTGTTAATGTAAAACTAGAAAGACAAAAATTGTTAAGAAAAACAATATTTACAGTTGATATTCCTAATCTTCAGAAACATTCTAATGAATTTAAATTAGAACTTACAAATCGATTTCAAGTATTAGTAGATTTTGAACATGATTCAGATTTGAATGAAATTAATATGAAAATAACTGATACACTTTTAAAAACTGCAACAAAGATAGCTGGTAGACAAAAGCAGCAATTGACCAACAAAATTTCCATTGAAACTAGAGAATTTATGAAGAAAAGAAGAAATATGAAGATATACAAAAATGATGCACTAAAAAGAATTGAATATCTCGAATTTTGTAAAATGGTGCGGAAAAGAGTTGAAAACGATATAAGAAAATATAACTGTGAACTAGCAAAAAAAGCTGTAGAAGAAAATAAAAGTCTTAAGAATGTAAAACAACATTTTGGTATTGGTAGGAAATTTATATCTGCAATAAGGAAAAAAGATGGAATTATTACTAAAAAGAGAGATGACATCATGAAATTGGTAGAAAATTTTTATCAAGAATTATATAGTAATAAAGATCAAGTACCTCCTATATCTATTACATCTTCCGAATTGCCCAGAATTTTAAATGAAGAAGTGAGAAATGCAATTAAATGTATGAAGAAAGGAAAGGCTCCAGATAATGATGGAATTATAATTGATATATTAAAAGAAGCAGGTGAAGAAACATAAAAATTTTTAGCAAAGTTATATACCAAATGTCTAAATGATAAAGATGTACCGGATGATTGGAAGAATGCAGTAATATTATTAATATTTAAAAAAGGTGATAAAGAAGATATTAGAAATTACAGACCTATCAGCCTTTTATCAGTTTTATATAAAATTTTTACCAAAATAATTACAACTCGTCTACAGAGAACATTGGATTTCCACCAACCAAGAGAACAAGCTGGATTTAAAAGTGGTTTTAGTACAGTAGATCATATTCAGGTATTGAGAGAAGTTATAGAAAGGACAAATGAATATGAGTTGTCATTATGTTTTGGATTTGTAGATTATGAAAAGGCATTTGATTCTATAAACATTTCTTCAGTAATTAAAGCATTGGATCATCAAGGTATAGATCCAGGATATTGTCATATTTTAAAGAATATTTATAAAAATGCAACAGCAACAATTAGATTACATAATGATACTGGGAAAATCAACATTGAGAAAGGTGTAAGACAAGGTGACTCCATATCTCCAAAACTTTTTACAGCAGTGCTGCAAGAAGTATTTTGTGGATTAAAATGGGAAACTAAAGGAGTGAAAGTAAATGGAGATTATTTAAGTCATTTAGATTTCACAGATGATGTAGTTGTTTTTGCAAATAATGCTTCAGAGCTGCAGGAAATGTTGCAGGAGTTATCAGATGAAAGTAGGACTAAAGATAAATGTTAAAAAGACTAAAGTAATGTTTAATCGGTTTGCTCAAAATATGAAAATAAAGATTGGTTATGATGAATTAGAAGAAGTTAACAGTTACAAATACCTTGGTCAGATTATTAATACAGATGGAAACATAATGGAGGAAATTAATCATAGAATTAAAATTGGTTGGAGTGCTTTTGGTAGAAATAACTTGATACTAAAAGGAAATATGCCTATGTGTTTGAAAAGGAAGGTTTTTAACAAATGTGTTTTACCAGTTCTTACTTATGGATCTGAGACTTGGACACTCAATAGAAGAGCAATACAGAGACTTCAGACCACTCAATGAAGTATGAAGAGGTGTATGTTGGGAGTAACAAGAAGAGATCGAAAACGCAATGTATGGGTAAGAGAACAAACAGGTGTTACTGACATCATTGAAAAAATTAAAAGATTGAAGTGGAGTTGGGCTGGACATATTGCTAGAAGAGATGATAATATATGGACAATTGAAATTTTAAACTGGATTCCAAGAGATTGTAAAAGACCCAGAAAAAGACCACATGTGAGATGGATGGATGAAATAAGAAAGTGTGCAGGGGTGATGTGGAGAAGAGAAGCTAAGGATCGGAGAAGATGGATTAAACTTGGAGAGACCTTCATCCTGCAGTGGATTGATAATGGTTGATAATGATGATGATGATGATGACATCTACATCATTAAAATAATAGATTAAAAACCAAATAGTAATAAAAAATAAAACTTATGATTATTTATTAAATGAGAAACTCATCCTACCTATATACTTAAATATTATATACAATTCAGGAAATCTTTGGAATAAATAATGTAAAAATATTATAAAATTTGTAACACATTTGACGACAAAAACGTAATAATAAATACAAGTAACATTACATTTAGAAAGTTCAGAGGTAAAAAGCTTGTAATTATTGCTGTATAATGTTATTGCATTAATAACATTTAAACATTTTTTGGAAATAATAATGAATTATATCTCAATATTACCAAAAATAATGATAATAATTCTGTGAAATTAAGTGGTTTGATGTAATTATTGAATTTTTGTATAGCATATAAATTCACTACGAGAAACTCTTTGATTAGGCAAGATAACTGCCAAAAAATGATTGGATACATCTATACTCAAAACAATGCTATTTTATGGATTATAATATTATTCAAAAAATGAAAGAAGGCATTTTTATAGGTTCGGATATTGTATAGATCACAGTTTAATATATTCTTTCAGAACAGTTATCCCGGTGTTCTTATCCACTCATTTTAATTTTTACTTTTATTTTTTAACTTTTAACTTTATATTTAATTTTTTTTTTTTCATATGTCATAGCATCGGCTGGGACACAAACCCATAACCGTCTGCAACCAACTACTTACTTGCAAGGCGGGTGCGATGACCTCTCGGCTAACAATGCTTGACTATATTTAATTTTTATCCTTTATAAATTAATATTTATTCATTTAATGTTTTATACTTAATTTTTTGATTGGTTAATTAGTAATTTTCTCAAAATGGAAATAGTTCCCCATTATTGGGGTATGTTAGAAATAAGTGCGTTCAATTTGTGATTTTGTTTTGATAGATAATATATGTATACAAATAATTATATTTTGCTTTGTTTACATTATAAAATGAGTATATTGTTAGTAATGTAAATATGATTATATGTTTTGTGATTTTTTTTTATATTTCGTACTGAAATATATAATAATCTGCAGTGAAGTTTTTTTTGTTGTTGTGTATCTCAGTTTGGCCCTGTGGAAATATGGGCACCCTAGGTTAATTGAGATTAATTTTGTAATTGTAACAATTTAATTTTGAAATGTATATTATGTTGTAAATAAACTTATTATTGTAATCTTATAAATGTTTTCAAATTCGTATTAAATTTCTTAAGTTTTATTTAAGTTAAAAGCAGCTCATGAGAACTTTGATTTAACATAAACGTTGGGTTATGTATTGATTGATGTTTAAAGGTATAAATATACAAAAAAGAATAGTATAAAATATAAAAATGGAGTATATGATAAAGTAAAAATAAATAAATAAAGGGTTCTAAATTATAGGCTTGATCATACTTTTTAACTACATGTTAAATTTGAGATTTAAACATGTAAATAAATCAAAGACTAGAATTGAAGTCTATTCCTTAAGTACCAGGTTATTCTTCAAACCTAATGACATCAGACAGGATGATAATTATGGAATAAGTTATCTAAACCAAAATAAAAAATTTATTCAAAGTGTAGATTTCAAAAATATGATTTTATAGCAACTCCTAAGCATATTTAAAATTAAATTTATATTTCCATTTAAAATTGAGTTTCAGTTTAAATTCTGGATAGCTTGGCCTTTACAATATTAAGTAAAAATATTTATTTATTTCTGTTTTTATAACATTAAGATAAAAGAATACTGATATTTTCTTATCCCTGATCCAGGTAATAGTTATCAAGTTTTAAATCCTTTTTATTTGTCTATATAGCAACTGTCTTGAAACATTATTGGTGGTAATCTAAAAGCATATGGAAAACAATAATAGAAAGAGAATAAAAGATAAACATAGGGCATGCGGTTTAAAAAAGTAAAGATAGGAGATAGTTTAAATTTATCTTTTTTTATTTTTATTTTTATGGAACTCTTATAATTTGAAGTAAGTAATATTTAAAGATGAGAGCTGACTATATATAGATGAAAACCAACTCTAGAGAAGATTTGACAAAGTACATGAAATTGTCTTTGAGCTGACAACTATGAGATAGGTATATGAATGTTAATTAATAATAATAAATTTTAACAAAACATATATTATCATATAAAAATAAACTGATTTTTATTTTAAAGAGTTTTCAATTTATTCCGTGTAGTTTATTGATTAACTATGCAGAAAAATTATATTTAATTTTTTTTTCCATTTGCTTTTTATATAAAAGATTAAACACAGGTTCCAGTAAAAGAGTAAAAAAAAATGGAAGATTGAAAACGAGGAAAAATAATTTCTTTATCTAATACATTATTTGGTACCTGATTTGTCATTCTCGGCAGTAGTTTTTTTTCCTGCCAGAAGTGGCATTTGTTGAGCATGCCAGGCTAAACCATTTGACCTTTTTCATTGTTAGATATTAATATTAAATTGATTTTAAAAATTACTTTCAGGTAATGTAATAAAAAATCAATAATTATTTTAAGCCCTTAGTTTATAGCCTAAAAATTACTAAACTTGATGACCAATTCCATTCTAATTCTGACAGGTTTACCAGGGAGAAACAAATAATGTCCAGAATAAAAAGGAACAACTGGAAGAATACATATTTAATGAAGAGAACTAATTTTAAGGATTGGTCATGGGTTGGTTTATTTTAGATCAAATGGATGATGTGGAGTCTGAAATAGTAATTCTTTCAGTGAGGTAAAAAAAAAAAAAAAAACGATGAGAGAAAAAGAAAGAGAAGAAACAATTTTTTTTTTGTAGATTTCTTTTAGAATAGAAAAGATTGCTCTAAATAATGCAAAAGTTCTAGTCAATAATGCAAGCAATGAGAAAGCTGAACTGCTAAGACAAAGGCAGATTGCATAAACTGAGATTGAAGCTAGTATTTAAATTAAACACAAACAATAAAATGATTGAAGATAATTGAGGTGTTTTAGTTTTTAATTTGATGTATAATTGTTATAAAATATTACACATATATAAAAAAAAACGTTTACGTTGCAATAATGTGTAATATATCTATATGCTACGCGTGCACGCACACACGTATATGTAATTAAAAGATAAAACAGATATAAACAGTTCACCCAGAGCAAAAAGTCTTTCCACTAGCTCAAGAAAAAAAAATGCATTACTCAGCTGACTAGATAACTGATGTTTGGTGAGGATAGCTAGGCGTAGTTTAATGATCTATTTACTGACCATTAACTATATGGTTGGCTGCATTAGAAACAAAGTAATGATGAGCACAGTAAAGTTTTAGAAAATAAGACGTAATACATTTAATAATTATTTTTTTTTTTTAAGCGATAGATTGTTGATTATTAAACAAAAAAATATTTTACGTTTTTTATAATTATCCAGTTTACACGCTGAGTTAAAGGTTTTATAACGAAAAGAGAATATATATATATTTTAAAAAATAGTAAAATCCAAAAAGCAATTCTATAATGATATCAAATAATTTTTTTTTCCCCCATGTGTCATAGCATCAGCCAGGAAGCGAACCCGCTATCCCGGGACAACTGCTTGTAAAGCAGCTGTCGCTGCCTCTCGACCACCAATGCTTGACATAAATGATATCAAAGAATTAGAATACTATTATAGCAAAAAAGAAAAAGAAAGTACAGTATTTGAAAACAGAGGGAGATGGTTAATAAGCTGTCTTGTGATAATGAATAAGTGCTTTAAAAACATAATTAAATATACTTCAGTATGATTATATATCCAAAAGTAAGTTTAAAAACAGGGCAGGATATACCCAAAATAGATAATCTGATTATAATCATAATTTAGTTCTTGCAAAATTGAAAAAAGTAAAAATGATGGACCACTGGTAAACTGAAAATTAATGTTAATTTAGTTTCTTGTTAAAATTTATACCAAAATCAAATTTATTTCATATAACTATTGAATATACCTATCTTAAACGTAAGGTGTATTGAGATGAATTTGTAAATGAAAATACAAGCTAAAGTAGTGGGTTGGAATTAAGACAATAAATTCTCTACTTGGCAATTGGTTTAAAAGTAATAAATAAGAGGAAAGAATACTGTGACTATTATCATCTATCATTAAATATTACACTATGATTTAATCAATTCTTTTATTAATCCGGTTCCTTATTATTCATATCATCTATGTTTAATCTGCCAATTTAAATATAATTAACCATCATTCTTTCTTTTAATATTTTACATTTTTTTACGTACATATAGAGATCGTATTATAAGTAAATTTTTAAATTAAAAAGCAAAAAAATCATAAGTATTTTATATATATTCCACATATGTGTAGAGATGATAATCTGGACCAAATGATGATTGCTGGTTTAGCATGAAATACGTATTATATTGGTGATTATTTATCTTTTCAACATATATGTGATATGAGATAGAGTGGTGAGTCGTGTGAAAGTCTGTGCTCATATACCCTATATATTACATATATTGATGTAGGTATATAATAAGCCTGTATTTCAGTTATTACATAAGTATTTTAGTAAAAAATTAAATTTGTTTAATTAAATTCTTTGCATGAGGTGAAGTTAAATAAATTTGCACTGATATATATTATAAGCATAACATTAATTGTAACTATTACTGCTCACAAATGTCTTCTTAGAATTAAATATTTAGGCTCAAATTTAAAACTATTTAAACCTAAATTTAATTTCTTTATTAAAAAATAAATTATTTTATTTTTAAATCGTAACTGTTTTATTAATAGCTTGTAACATTTTTTAATATTTGTTTATATATTTTTTATACTTTCCAATTTTTTTATGGCGTAAACTTTATTTAATATAAATATATTAATAAGCACTTCAAATATTCAGTTTTTTAATATACATCAACAGAGTTTAAATTTTCATTCATTTTGAGCTTTATAATCCATATTTGACAATAATTTTTTTTATATAAGATGAAATCAATTCTTTTTTTTTCCATATCATTCTCTTTATTCAATGCATGCTATAAGTAATCATAATCACAATTGTCTTAAAATCATTTTATTATTTCTTAAATTTATCTTTCAAAGTGCTTCTACTTTAAGTATCCTGTGTGGTTTAGTATAGTGCTAGAAGAGCGTCTTTCAGAACTAAAGATCTGTGATTGCAGATTGGCTATGCCACTTCTCATCCTTAAATATCATACAACATCCAATGTAAAACACTAAATATCACATGACCACCATTTCCTATGCTTACACAAGCTGTTAAAACAGAGGCAAAACTCTCCATACAGCAGTGCCACCAAGTGCAAGTCTTGATAATTAATGGATACAAGAAGATTTGTGCTTTGTTTAAACAGCTTGTGTAAGCATGGCAAATAGTGATCATTTATGCATTGCATCATAAGATCTAGATGCAGTGCTACAAGGCTCTTCATTGATGAAAGCTACAAGCTAGAAACTGGTCTGGGGATATTGGATGAGAAGTCACTAGATGGGAATTTTATGCACAAATTTTCCTGCAAGAATTGATTACTAAGGCTTACACCAGGTAGTGCATAATTGCTGAGATATTCTTGACTTCGTTTAAGGAGAAGCCACAATACATCACATCACACCACATCACATTACTGCTAATAACAAATTGTGTGAGCATAGGAAATGTTTATATCTTATACATTGGATCCTGAGATCTAGATGCAGTGCCCTCAGATCTAGGCTCTTCATTGATGAAGCTAAAAACTAGTCAGGAGATATTGGATGACTATGCATGTACAAACCTTCTTGTGACCATTGATTATTCTGATTTGGACTGGGTGGCACATCTATATAGAGAGTCTTGCCTCTGTTTTAACATACAATGTAACAAATCATACATTATTTCCAGCTCATGTGGTTTAGGGCAGTGACCAAATGATGAGTTTGGGAATTAAAGATTCACAATCACAAACTTTGTCACATATGGTGCTCAAACATCATATGATTTCTCTGAATGACAAACCATATTGCAAATGCACATGTTGATATTTATAATTTTTCATTTGCAATAATAATTATATTTTGTTTCAAGCCCTGCTTATGTACATTTCATATTATCATATCGCAGAGCATTCTCATTCTAATACGTTATTCAGAATTATTTGTAAGCAGACTCATAATAAATCATTTTAATAAACTTGCAAATACAATTTTACTTTTCATTTATTCAGGTAGATAAAACGAGAATTTCTCTTTCATCTGACCTCCAACTGCATCAACATTGATTTCCAAAAAGGTTAAAACTCATCTTAGTTCACAAATTATATATTGTGTATAATAGCTCATATT
The DNA here is from genome assembly GCA_028023455.1 of Epiperipatus broadwayi. Taxonomy (NCBI): domain Eukaryota; kingdom Metazoa; phylum Onychophora; class Udeonychophora; order Euonychophora; family Peripatidae; genus Epiperipatus; species Epiperipatus broadwayi. Next base: position 108,989 of record JAQFVV010000885.1, on the reverse strand, counting down.
TTCTTGATAATCTTCAATTAAAATGGAATACATATTGTTTACTGAACATGTACAATATTTTTCAACACACACTCATATATATATATATATATATATATATATATATATATAACAGATACTTTTCTGTATCTGTAGTATATAAATTAAGATTATATTATAAACAAAATGTAAAAAAATATAATAATGTGGTTATTAATAATAAATTGAGAGATTACATATATCTATATATTTACTGTGTGCCAACTCATTTGTATTCTTTCAAAATAATAATAATAACAATAACAACAACAACAGCAACAACAACAACAACAACAACAACAATAATAATAATAATAATAATAATAATCATCATCATCATCATCATCACCATTATCAGAACATGGAAAAAAATCAAACTCCAGTCTCAAGATTTTGTCACTCCACAATGAATGATCTCATAAAACTAGATATGATTTCAGAATCCAATCCATTACCGGTAACACAATAGCAGAGCTCTGGATTAATGAAAGTCTAACAAAAATATCCGAACACTTTAATATGACCACTAAACAGGATTTATTTATGTCTTTTAAATGTTTCTTTACTGACCGATCTGTTATTCTCACAATTACAGATATAAATTGTTCACTGTATAGGTTTCCTAAAGATTTGCTAAACAAAGAAATAGATACAAATAATTTATGTGATTCTACATTGCACATTTCAGATCATCCAAATCTTTGCTACCTCACTATTGAATTCTACAGCGAGGAACAAAAAAATAAATTTGATAAAACAATTAAAACGTTAGGAAAATATGCTTTAGTAAAAGTTAACCAATAAAACTTTATATTACTGGCACAATTAAAAATACATATTTAAGCTACACAATCAATGACTTCAATAAATTAATGCAACTGTTTGGAGTTATTGTTGCTGCTTTTCAACCTATATATTTAAAAGGAACTCCTATACCCATCTATAGCAACAGTTATCAATTTAAAGTTAGACTAAATCAAAACCTAAACCTAAATGATATTTCCACTCATAATCGATCATGAAATGATGCTACTTTTAATAATTCATGGACTTAAACTGCAATGTTTTCACTGCAATTAATGAGAGCATATTATAAATGCATGTCAAAAGCTTAAATGTTAACACTGTGATATGAGAGCAATCTCAAGTCATCAATGAGAAAATATACCAGTAATTAGCACAGAATTCACTCCTCAACTGACCAGTGAATCAACTACAATATGTAATTAAAATAATCCAATTAATGACAATGTAACAGGAGGTCAAAACATCTCCAGAGGGCAGTCAATAAATGATGAAAGAGAAGCAGTTTTACAAGAAAACCAATCAATGAATGATGAGGATAAATCAGCATCATAAAAAAATAGCTCACCTCAGCAAGAAATATGAAAAAGTAATCGCGAGAACACAAACAATTCATAACAACCACCAACAAAACTTTGCAAGATATTATAGACTATCTAGTGCCTTGCCTGCTGTCTATAGACTTGGAAATAAATGTCCCTGCCAAGTGAAAACCAGGCACACCACAAAGCAAACAAAGTAGAAAAATGCAATGGTGTCTACTGATATGCCCCAGATGTTAGATTATAAAAGAAAATAAGAAAAGCAAATATGAGTTCAATGAATACCAAGTTTGAATGCATATCATATGAATACTTTAGCACCATTTAAAAAGCAAATATGTGAAAACTATAGCAGGAGGGAGGGGTAAAAAAATTCTGTTATAATTTGTGAAAGTTATTTAAACTACATTGAACTATAATATAATTACTGCAACAGGTGTGTTTTGTGTTTTGAGTGATACTATAATGAGAATAAAAATAGAATCATTAAATATCCAAGGATTAAACTCACCTGAAAAAAACCATCAATTAGTAAAATGACTTGAAATTGTACAACCTCATTTGCTAGGACTTCTTGAAACAAAAATTTATAGTAAATCTCAGATTAATTCATCTAACTGTCTTAATAATCAAGGATACTCAGCATTTTGATAATGAATATACCAGACATTTTGGCTTGATTACACAAACTATCAATTGGGTGATGAATAGAATATTATATTTTTGTAGAGGTGCAGTAAACACTGCTTTATAATATTGTTTATAGTTCCTCTACAATTAATCTTTATAATAATCTATTTATCACCCAGTTGATGGTTTATGTAATCAAACCGAAACATCTGCATATTCATTAACAAAATCACACATAGATGAACATGCAAAGTGTAGCATTTATTTTTGTAACCCATAAAAATCTTCATATTAACATATAAATATACACATATTTATAATTGCTATTCCACTTTAGTTACTTTACTGAAAGATTAATTTTTAAATTTCTTTTTAAGATGTTTATAAGTATTTGATTTAGTTGAAATATAACTATGTTAATAAAACAATTAATGAAATATAATTGCATTAATAATCAATTCTGTAAAATATTATAATAGAAAAATGGCAATAACATGATAAGTATCCATCTATGTAGATAAATATAAAATAATATAACAATATGCTAATTAAAACAGGCAAAACTCTCCATACAGTAGTGCCACTAAGTGCCAACCAGAGTAATCAATGGATGACAGAAGATTTGTGCATAAAATCCCTAACTAGTGTCTACTCATCTAATACCCCCAGACTAGTTTCTAGCTTGTGGCCTTCATCAGTGAGGAGTTTGGAATCTGAGAGCACTGCACCTAGATCTTAGGATCTAATGCAGCCCTCCAGCACTAGATGAGGATTTTATGCACAAACTTCTGGTATTCATTGGTTTCTCTGGTTGGCACTGAGTGGCACTACTATATGGAGAGTTTTGCCTGTTTTAACAACAGTTATGTGCTAACATAGAAAATAGTGATCATGTGATGTTTAATAAAGCTAATTAATTACTGTAAGATCAAAAGTAACTTTCAGTCACAATAAAAATTGTTTTATTATCAATATACACATTAATATATATAAAATTTCATCTTCCAATATTAAAATAATTCCTCATTATTTATTTCAAGGTGTAAAAGATTTTAATCACACAATTATTTAAGGTATTGTCCAACAGACTTGTAAAGTTTCAGAACGAGTATGTTTTAAATTGTATAATATTTTTATTATATTATTCTAAAATAGTTCAAATCAAAAGCAAGATGTTTTCAATAAAAAATTCACTTAAAATCCATAAAAAATTTCTTTTATTCAATACAGACAATTTTCAGAATTTCTAAAATCTTTATATATTTTTTCTTAAGAATATTTCACATCTGTTGGTTTAACCACTACAAAATCTTTTTTTTTTTCTAGTCCAAATAGGTAACATTTGCTATTGCAATTTTGCTGTTATCTGATTTTTAAAAAAAAGTAAAATAGATATATTAAGTTTTTTTTTTTATGTTTTAGATTTGAACTTTTTTAGTATATTATTGGTTTTATACCAGGTAATATAAAACCAATAGGGAGTAAAAGAGGCCTAAAGAAGGAAGTAATGGCCATTTTATACCTTACGAATCTGAATTACGTATCATGTATTTATATACATATACTACAGGGGACAACTGTTAAATAAATATTTCTTTTATTAAAAAATATTCAGTATTTTTTATTATTTAATTCTTTATAAAGTGAATAGATCTATTATCATCATCATCCATCGCTCATTAATATGTATGGCCATGCCAATTCCAAAAAAAAAAAAGATAATAAAATAAAATAATAATAATAGTATATTAGAGATGAAATTTACGTCAACTATACAAACCAATCTGCGAATTGCAAAAGTATCCACTTATAAAAGATGTTTATTATACTGTTTACTTGATATTTTCTTCTGCAAAAAACTTTTCTTTCTGAAATATTTTAATACTATGTCTAATTATAATTCTCCATTCTATTCTATTCTCTGCCACATCTTTCCAAGGAAAACAAAATTGCACTCCTTTGGAATGACGTTGACATAATCTTTATAATGTAAACAAAGTTTACCTTTTCCATGGAACCCATACTCAGTGTTCTATAAAAGATTCTTTTAAGAAATCATTGTATTAAATTTACAAAACCAATCTAATGAAGATGTGATTTGATAATGGTCATATCACATCCAGCAAAATAGAAAAGATATTGATTGGTCTTATGACCTTGCTAACGCATTTTCAATATTTTATAAAGCATTCAAACAAATCTTACTTCCATAAAATAAATTAGGTAAAATATCAGTTCTCTATATAGATAATTTAAATGCAGATTTTTTTCACAGAGGTAAAAAACACTTATCTTTTAATTTGCTAAAAGCTACAGCATATTGAAATTATGCTATGTTTTAAGAGCTAAGGCTATCTCTCTACTTAAAAGCTATTAAAATACTTAAAAAAATAATAAAATTATATATATATAATGATCATGCTCAAACATTATCAATACACTATAGGATGATCTCTCCAAGTTCAGTCTATCTTCTCCAATCTCCAGCCTCAATGTCTTGGAATCCTTTTAAAATTTCAAGACCATCTATTATCATCTCTTCTAGCAATATGTTCAGCCCAACTCTACTTCAGTCTTTTATGATATTAGTAAACCTGTTTATTCTCTTACCCATGTATTTCATTTTCAATCTCTTCTTGTTACTCCTAACATGCATCTTTTCATACTTTTGTGAGTGGTCTGAAGTCTCTATTGCTTTTCTATAACTGTCCATGTTTCAGATTCATATGTAAAAAACATTATTATATATATATAATAAAATATTTGCTATAGAATAATTATTATAATAAAATTGTAATACAAATAATAAAATATGTTGATAACAGATTGTACAAATAATTATAGTAAAACAGAGAAGAACTTTCAGTTAATTTCTTAACCTTTTTCAATTGAAAGTACTTCAATGTTTTATTATAGTTATTTGTATAGTGTATTATTACTGTTATATGTTAAAGTATGAAGATTGGTTATCTTAATATAAAGCTGAGTACTAATTGCATATATGTGTGGAGATGGTAATCTGAACCAACTGATGAGTGCTGGTTTAGCATGAAATACATATATTGGTGATTATTTATCTTTTCAACATGTGTGTGATCAAGTGAATCAGCAATATAAGATGGCACTGGGAATTGTAGGTCATGTGAAAGTCTGAGTTCGAATCCCACATATATTACATATATAAATGCAGATGTAAGCCTGTAGAATGTATTAAAATAGATTATGCAGAATATGCATATGCAAACACACACTCAATTTGATTTAAACACGCATTTTAATTATTCTTCACATTAAGGCTTTTCATATTTTTTTTTTGTTAAATTGTTTTTTTTTTAAATGTAGATTTTAAAATATGTTTTTGATTTAATAACCTAATTAATTTAATGATTAAACGATTATAATTTTTCATGTCGCAGCTCTAGTACCACAGTACCTCAGTGTTTAAAAAAAAGAAATAATTTAAATAAAAAAATGAGATTTGAATTATTTGAATTTCAATTGTTTTAAAATAGATCCACATTTTATCTGACAAATATAAATGAAAATTATTAAATTGGTCATTTAAAAAAGTTGGTTATTTTGATCCTATTAATAATGTAGTTATAGAATGGTAATAATAATAAGCTTACTGAAATTGATTTAAATGCAAGATAGTTGCAAATTCTTGCTAAAAGTCCTAATTTTGTCCCTTTGTGATAAAAATATAATTATTAAACATAATTTTGTATATTGAATTCAGTAATTTAAAAGATGAATAAAAATAGGTATGCAATTAGTTTTGTATAAAAATTTATAAAGTAAAGAAAAAAAATCCCATTTAATTCTATTATGATTCAATCATAAAACTTTTGTCTTATGATTTTGTTTTTATAAAAAGAAATTCTTTTCTAAGAAAATAATTAATAAATTGAATAATAGTAAATAAATTTGTTTAGAAAAAGAATTTGGACAGTTTGATTAAAAGGAATTTAATATGTATTATGAGAACAATTAAAATGTTACTTTTTTAAATAAATTAAGGGATTTAAAATTCTATTCTAATGTTTGTGCATATTAAAATTCATAAAAGAAGTTTTTTTTAAGATTTACTTTTGATTTTATAGATATAATTTTTTGAGAGTTTGTCAATTTTGATAATTATATCGTTTCATTGTTTGAGATTTTTGATAAAATTAATTTAAGAACAAAGATAATTTTGATATGAGAATATGATATCTGTTAAATAGATTAAGCATTATTGATATTTTATTTTTGTTTTAGCTAATAATGAATATTTATTTAGAAATAAAATTAAGGTTAGTAAGGATTTGCTTTGTTGTAGGAGAACTCTATATTTTTTATTTCTAGTGATAAGTTTTATAAGATTAAAGAATATATAATTGGTTATATTATTTCATGTTTAATTTTATGATTTATATTAATAATTTGAGAAAATAATTATTAATTATGAGTATATATATATTTAAAATTGTTTTATTTTTCAAAGTTATGTCAATTATTGTTTGTTTGTAGTAGAAACAAATAAATTGGAAGTCTTATTAAATAAATTTAATAATTTTGATTCTTCTACATTATAGAATGTTTTAGAAGAGAGGATTTTGGTTTTGGTTTAATTAAAATTTTTGGACTTATTAGTGATAAAAGATTTAAAAAATAATTGCTTGGTATGTAATTATTATATTAAAAGTAAACTTATTATTAATACTAATAGCTATCCACCTGTATATACGAAGTAGCAGTTTTAAACAATTTTATTATAGAAATAAAAAAAAATAATTGTTAAAACATAGTTTTGTTTCAAATAAAAGAGCTTTATAAAGATTACATTAAATTTTTCTGATAAAGTAAAGATATTTTAAGAAAAGATATTGTGTATAATAGTGATAAGAATAATTTAAACACTTATGACATCATATGACCACCATTTCTTTTGCTTATATGATATATTAACACAGTAGCAACTTTCTCAAACTAATATCACCATCTAGTGCAAACCATAACAATCAGTGAATTCCAGAAAGGTTGGTGCATCAAAATCTCTACCTAATACCGCACATCAAATATCCTCAGACTAGTTTTTAGGTTATCACTTTCACCAAGAGAAACCATAAAGCTAGAAATTAGCCTGGGAATATTGCATGAGTAGGCACTAGATAGAGATTTTGATGCATTAACTTTCTATCATCAATTAATTACTATAGCTTGCACTAGGTGGCACTACTGTATGGAGAAAGTTGCTAGTTTGTAATAATTTAAACAAAAAGTTTAATATAAAAGAAAAATATAAATTTTTATTTCTGTCTTTTAAATTGTCTTCTTATAAGATTTTAAGGAGGAATAATGTTTCTGGTATTAAAAAAGTAGCATGGAAGAAGGTGTATTCTAAATAAGTTAGTGAATAATATAAAATAGGGAATTGATAGGAATATTACTGCTGGATTTTTTTTACATTATTCTTGGTATTTGTAAAAAAAAAAAACTATATAGATAAAAGTAGTTTGAGCTGAAAGGAAAAAGTGAAACTTCATAAAAAAAATAATTATTGTATCTCTACATTATATATTTTATGGAAAAAAATACAGGCCATAAGATTATTTTTGAGTAGGATAATTTGTCTTCTTTGAAAAAAAGAAAAAACATATTAAAGAAGCATTACTTTTAATAAAGATTTATGACTGTGAAGTTATTAGCATGTTTAAAAGTCACATGATTACCACCATTCTTTATGTTTACACAAGTTGATAACACAGAGGCAAAACTTTCCATACAGTAGCGCCACTCAGTGCAAGGCAGAGTAATCAATAGATGCAGAAAGGTTTGTACATAAAATCCCTATCTATTGACTACTCATTCAATATCCCCAGATTAGTTTCTAGCTTGTGGCTTTTATCAATGAGGAGCCTTGAATCTGAGAGCACTGCACCTAGATCTTAGGATATAATGCAACCACCTTTTACTTTTTTAGTTAACTATACAGCTTTGAGTTCAAAATGAAAACACAATAATGCTTTCAATTCAAGCTCATTTGCTTGTATGATCATATAGATCTGAACTCAGTTCAGCATCTGTACACTTTGGTATCTCTGGTTCTTTAATAACCACAGTGACCATAATCCTATTGGACAGAATCAGTATTAAATCAATAAACATCACATGGCCACCATTCTTTATGTTTACACAAGCTGATAACACAGAGACAAAATTCTTCAGATTGTAGCACCACTCAGTGCAAGCCAGAGTAATCAATGGATGCAGAAATTTTGTGCATAAAATCCCTATCTAGTGCATACTCATCCAGTATCCCCAGATTAGTTTCTAACTTGTGGCTCATCAGTGAGAAGCCTTGAATCTGAGAGCACTACATCTAGATCTTTGTGATCTAATGTAATCCACAAACAGCTATCTTTTTAATTATATAGCTTTGAGTCCAAAATAAGAACAATAATGTTTAGTAGTTTAATACCAATAGAATTATGGTGACTGTGGTTATTAAAGAACCAAAGACACCAAAATGTATAGATGCTGAACTGAATTCAGATCTATATGATCATACAAGCAAATGAGCTTGAATAAATTTTGGATTCAAAGCTGTATAGTTAACTAAAAAGTAAAATGGGACTGTTGGAGGATTGTATTTGATCATAAGATCTAGGTGCAGTGGTCTCAGTTCCACGGCTTCTTACTGATGAAAGCCACAAGCTAGAAACTAGTCTGGGCATATTGGATGAGTAGGCACTAGATAGGGATTTTATGCATAAACTTTCTGCAACCATTGATTGCTCCAACTTGCACTGAGTGGCACTATAGTATGGAGAGTTCTGCATATGTGTTTAAAAACTTTTGGTATTAAAGGTAATTGACATGGGAGTATTAGCTTGCTTTGAAATGTCTCTTTGGAGCAACACCATTGATAGTGAATTTGTATTTTAATTTTGGCTATTGCTTTAATTCGGAATTGGGTATTTGATTTATACATATTATTATATATTGCCAGCATTGTATATTTAAGAACTATTGTTTATTTACAGAATTATTAAAACTATCATTATATAAAGGATGAGTAAAAAATAGTGTAAAAGTTTTTTATAAAGTATTACTAATGTATAATTTTTAACTATTGTAAATTTATTATTATTGGTCATTTGAAAATGCAAAAGCAGGAGTATAAAAACATTACTTAAATGTTGAATTAAGATAGTAATACAAGTATGCACTTATAATGCATTTTCCATAATGACATATAAAGTGACGTGACTAATTATATTAATCTTTTTTATTTTTTAAAAACAATTTTATTAAGATTTATAATTGGTGTATATAATTATATAATTGTTTTAACAAAGGATATATTTTTGATCTTTGTGTATTTAGAACTGACAGCATGTCAGTCATATATATTATATTTAATTATGCACAGGGACTCGGAAGACTAGCAGTTGTCTAGGAATTTGAAAGAGCTTCCATGTCTCTTTGAATAGCATTTTGGATTAGAGTATCCTGTCTTTTTCTTGAATTTTGATCATTAAATAAATAATGTGTCTGGATCTGGTTGGGGGAGTGTGAATTGTCTTTCACATCTCACTATCCATATTGAGTAAGTTAAAAAGATAGATAATCTTATTATGGGAAAGTCTGCTCTGAATACAATCTTTGAGGGATAATATTTTGTAATAATCCACTTTTGGGTTCTCATAAATGATGATTTTAATCTTACCCAGCCCAGTACATGTGTTAATGATGTGAATGAAGTTTTGATTATGTTTCAAGCAGTTTGGACATATAGGGTCTATATTGTTCAAGTATCTCTTGAAATGTAGGAAGTAGTTCATGTGCATAGTTTCAAGGTTGATCTTTATTAGATAGTCAAGATATTTGGGTCCCAGGGCCCAGAATCTAAAAAGTATTGAGATTTTATGGTTAGAAATGCCAACTATGGGCTTGAATGTTGTTGGTGTGGAGTTAATATGGCAGTGGGCTTCCCAAATCATGATTTTTGAGTTAAATGAGCTCTCCGAAAGTTGTTATGTTGATGGGTCAGGTGAAGAATTTGGTCCAGCCAGCATGTCTTAATGGGTGGGAGATGGTCAGTTGGTTGAACTGTTTGAGTAATTTGAGTGTATCCATATTTGTGTATTAAATTTTGGATAAGGGGGGTACCTTTTGGTAGTATATAGCTAGAATTGAGTGAAATGACATTCTGTTTGTCTTTCTGTGATGCTGCATTCTGGACATACTAATGAAAGCTATGTGTCTCTTCCAGAACAGTTTGGCACAAAGTTTATAGATTTTTGTGATAAATGACTTGGTGATTGTCATGACTGGAAGGTAGTAATCTATCTTTGCCATTATTTTCATGTTTAAAAGGGTGATGTATCCTTGAATGGAGAGATATTACTTTGGACAGGGTTTGAGTGATCTGACTTGTGGATTGTATGATTGTGCTTTGCAGTTGTTTTGACATTGCCCTCTGTGATTTGTAAATTGGGAACCCTAGAAAATACTGGGGCTCTGCAAAAAAATTGGATGCAATTCTCTTCTCTGAACATATCTTCCATGTAGATGATTTGGTAGGGGTTAAATTTCAGCTGTGATGATTGGGAGAATCTGTCAATAATTTTGTAAAGGGTTGGTAGGAGCTTTTGTGATGGTAGAATGACAAGGATGTCATCCATGTAGGCTATTGACTTTATGGTCTTTTTAATGCGGGGAACTAACACTCTGGGAAAGGAATTTTCAATTTCTTTTAAAAGGGGTTTACATAGCAGATGAACAGTATGGTGCTAAGTGGGGAGTCGTGAGGTATTGAGGTGTCTAGGGTAAAGCCATTGGAGAATGAACCATCCAGTGAAATATGAATTTGCCTATTATGCAGATTATCTAGAATTTGTATTATTTCTGTAGAGATCTCTAAGTCCTTCAGCAGGTCTAGAAGAATGCTAATGTTGATTGAGTTGAAGGCCTCAGAAATGTCCAGCTGGACAGCAACTGGTTTTGAGAGCCTGTTGAGGTGTCTGGGGTAAAGCCATTGGAGAATGAACCATCCAGTGAAATATGAAATTTGCCTATTATGCAGATTATCTAGAATTTGTATTATTTCTGTAGAGATCTCTAAGTCCTTCGGCAGGTCCAGGAGACTGCTAATGTTGATTGAGTTGAAGGCCTCAGAAATGTCCAGCTGGACAGCAACTGGTTTTGAGAGCCTGTTTGTTCTAATATGGTCAAATAGTATTTTAACTTTGCCAATTGCAGCTAGAGTGGATGATCCTTTCTTTGCATATTGGAATTGTACTATATGGTTTAATATTTTCTGTTGTATTTTTTCTTTGATCACCCCCTCTATAATTTTAATAGGGATAGGTGTCATAGATATGGGTGTGATATTATGGATGCTGGTAGGATCTCATGCTATGAGATAGAGATTCCTGATATCTTTTCTTTCAACCGAAAGGAAATTAATCATGTTTATTATAATTGGGATGGTAAGGTTGCTAAGGTGGGATAATAGAAATTTTGGTATGGCATGCATCCTGGGATGAACACTATCCAGATGTGAGGAAAGTCTGAATTTGATGTCTGTTTCCATGATTCCATGGCCTTCTGAGGGGTGGAGATTTGTCCCATTTTCTATGAGAATTTAGAGTATTTTTTTGTAGTCGCTCATAGTAGTTTCCAATGTGTTCAATCATGCTATTGTTCAACACAGTTGCCATTGATTAATAGAGAAGTTGGGATGGTTTCCATTTTTCTTTCCCCCTAAAGCCCATTGCAAGTATCCCCTTGTCCAACAGTGCTGTACCACTAAAAATATTTTGGATCTCTTGATGGCAATATATTCTGCTATAGCTGATTCTTTGTTTCTGTATTGGTTTTTTAGTGACAGGAGATATGCTATAGATTCTGTTTTAACTGAGCATGCTTTAATTTTATTGTTTATTTGGTCTAGCTCATTTATTAGCATGGTCGGTCCCCTTGAATGTCTAGTGTGATGCCTAATTAATGACTGGATTCTGACAAACACAAACCATGTTTCTTCAGGTGGTCTGTTTAATATATCTATTTTATGAAGTAGGGTTATAAGCCTCTGTGGGAATAGCTTCAGTCATTGATGCTTTGGTAATCATTCTGGTAGACTTGTTGAGATTGATCAGTGAGCATTAATCCTAGTCTTTTTTTTTAAAAACCTGAAATATCTAATAAAATATATTTCTGTTAAATGTGATATTTAATATGCTAAAAATATTAAAAAATGACATTAATTTTTATACATTTTGTAATGAAATAGATAATACTAAATACTGCTCATATGCTTCTAAACTTGTTAGATCAAAATCTAAAAGTAAAAGAACTATATTTGTCTTTGTACGACTATAATAAAAATAAAATAATCCAACATTTCAACTATTTTATATATTCTTTTCAAGGAACACTAAAAAATATAAATACAAATATATAACAATAAATATCAGATATTCCAAACAAATGCAAAAATATTAAAAAATACTAAAAATTCTCTTTACCTCAACACCTTTTCTATTACAAACAATCTCAACGTAATCAAATTTTTTACATTTATATATCCATCCAAAAACACCTTAAAAACATTTAATTAATAAACCTATTATTTTCTTTTTTCTTTTCTATTAACATTCTGTTTAATTCAGGTTTAATTTCATTAATGTAAATTCCTTCCTTTATCATTCTTTCATGATATGACTTTATACATTGTAAAAATTTTAGTTCAAAATTTTTATGTTTAAATTTATTCATATAATTGTAAATAGCAGAATTTTTATCACTTAAATGCTGTTTTAATCTAGTTTCAAATTTATTTTTTGTAGTCCCAATATATGACATCTCTATACTATTATTATGTATTTGTATTTTCATTTTTTAGTGTTCCTTGAAAAAGACTATATAAAAGAGTTGAATCATTGGATGTTTTTATAGTTATATAAAAATAAATTTTAAAAAGAAATTTGATGTATTCATTGACATATATGGAAAATTATGAACTATTTTGAAAAGAAAAAAATGTGTAGATGATATTTTAAATTCATTAAAAGAACTTTATAATTTGAGTGATACATTTATAACAGAATTATAAAATTGAGATACTAGAATAATTGTGATAAAAGGTTGACAACAAGCATTGCAAATTATCATTGATAATGATCAACTATTTTTATCTGTCCATTATCCATTAATTCAAGCTATCCTAGAAAGACAACACACAAAGTTTAAAATGCAATTCGAACATTTGTAAAATTAAAATATATATATTAATTTTGGCGGAGGAATTGTCAAGATTTAAAATAAATCTAGTGCTCTTAATGGTAGATGCCTAAAAGTATTTTTTGGAGAGTCAGATCACTAATAAAAGGAGAATACATTGTGTTGGATTTGCTTGAACACAATTTAGTATTATTCAATAATCAAGAATCTAAGGACCCAGGTTCAAATCCCATGCTAGCACTGTCACTGGTCAGGCTAGAAACACCTGAAGAAGAGGGGAGAAAATACCTCTTAAAACATTGTGCATATACTAACATGTTTGCTGTGATATTACTAACAGTTGTTTGCTGTGATATTACTAACAGTTGGTGCATATACTAACCTGTTTGCTGTGATATTACTAACAGTTGTTTGCTGTGATATTACTAACAGTTGGTGCATATACTAATCTGTTTGCTGTGATATTACTAACAATTGGTGCATATACTAACCTGTTTGCTGTGCTATTACTAACAGTTGAATGCATTTGGAATATTTAAATAAAAATTAAACTTTTCTAAAGACATTCAACACACATATTAGATGATGTAAATAGTCCAATATAAAAATACAGCTAGAACACCATCATCACAAACCTTCAGAAAAACACAATTTAGTATTATCTATTTTTGAAATTCATCAATATATCAATCTTGATTTACACAATGGTATCTGTACTCATTTTATTAATAAACAATGCTCAAACATTAGATGCAGAGTAACATTAAAAGATTGAATTTTTCTTCTTGAAGACTTTTAATGCACATATTGCTACATATAGTAGATTTGGGTCAAAATTTGTTGAAAATAATGGTACTGTAAATTCAAATGGTTTGATGTTAAAACAGGCAAAACTCTCCATATAATATTACCACTCAGTGCAAGCCAGAGTAATCAAGCATAAAAAATGGTAATCGTGTGATGTTTATCGATCTGATGTTATTGAAATTTTTCAGAATTTATAGATTGACTACTATAAGCGAAAAAAAAATCATTATAAGAAACATATATGCATACACACTCATATATAATGACATTTAAAAGATTACTTTATAGTTAGGAGTCAGACTACAAGAGAATTTCGTATTCCAAGAGCAGATTGTTGAAAAGGTCAAAGATTAGTATGCTCATAGTTGCATTGAAATAGATTTCATTTCAATCTTATTTGCAAGGAAATTACTCTTTAGAAGTCTTTCTTTTACATACAATTTCAATAGCTATAAAATACTAAAATTGTTAATTCTGATTTTCAGAACCTTCATATTAGTGAAACGGGTAATTCTATTGAATATGTTATGGTACAAGTAAATACATTCCTGGGTTCACTACAAAGAATATTCACTGATTTGAGAGTATAATAAATTAAATATGAAACTTTGTAATAAATATATGATTTAAAGACAAAACTGATAAGAACAATTAAAATGATTGGTAGATTAAAATGGCAAAAAGGAACACAGAGATGCATTGATCATGGCCACTTTGAATATCTTTTTGATGCATTGAGAGCAACATATGGACATGATTAAAGGGTACAAGAATTAAATAGAATTGACAATAGCACTTTTTTATATATTAAACATCACATGATTATCATTCCCTATGCTTACACAAGCTGTTAAAATGGCAAACTGTCCACACAGAAATGCCACCTGGTGTAAGCCATAGTAATCAAAGGATGCAAGAAGGTTTGTGCATAAAATTCCTATCTAGTGCTTATTCATCCAATATCCACAGACTAGCTTCTAATTTGTGGGTTTCTTTAGTGAGGAGCCTTGAATCTGTGAGCACTGCAGCTAGATCATTTTAAATTAAGACTTAATGATATAATTTTACCTATTCTTCTATATTTGGACAAAGATATCCAACTTAGTGAGGTGTAAACAGCTTTTTGCAATTTTAAAAAATGGAGAGGTTTCAAATCCTCTTGAGATAGCTGAAGACATTATAAAATATAGTAGTGTTAGTTTAGCTTGGAAAAATATTGGAATTTTGTAAGAATATTTGAAGTTATGTTTCTGAAGTTAAGAATACTTTTATAGCTCCAATTTTTAAAAATAAAGGGAAGAACAATAATTACCATAAAATATCACTATTATTACTAATCAAAGGTACTTCAGAATTTTATTGAACTAGTTGTTTCCAGTCATAGATGAATGATTATCAGAGACTTAGTATATTATTAAAAAATCAAGAAGCACTGTAACATGTTTTTTGTTGCTAAATAAGTGAAAGAAAAATATTGGAAACAATAAAGTGATATAACTGAAATACAGGCATATTATATACCTGTATCAATATGTGTAATATATAGGATGTATGAGCATAGACTTTCACATGATCCACCACTCTCCACTCTATCTCACAACACTGATAAATTTGAACACATATATGTCGAAAAGATAAATAATCACCAATATATGTATTTCATGCTAAACCAGAAATCATCAGTTGGTCCAGATTATCATCTCTACACATATATGCAATAGGTGCTCAGATAAATATTAAGATAGCCAATCTTCATACTTTAATGGACAGGTTTTAATGTGTATATTGCTTTATTGATTTTATTAAAGAGTTTGACTCAACTAATTGAACAGTTTTGTTGCATTATTTGAAATTAATTGTTCACCCATTAGACTATTTTCACATACCTTCTATATGATGAAATGTGAGAAGGTGTTATTACAACAGATTGAAATCTGAAGCACTTGAAAGAAAAACTAATGTTAAACCTAAGTGTGTATTTGTTCAAACATTGTGTTCACTTCTTATTATAACATTAATCTTTATTTATTAATGGATTAATAAATCAAGATCAGATATGATTAAGATTTATTAGTGAAATGTTTAGAATTAATTAAAAGCAAAAATAGGAATGTCATTCAATGGATTTTGGATTTACAGTATGTTAATGATTATGCACCTTTTTAATTCAGAAGATCTACAGAATGTACTTAGTATTTTGAATGAAATATATAAAGACATTATCATAAAGTAATTAATGTTCAAAAATATCAAGTTCTTTATTATTCACTGATGGAAAAAAAAATCTCAGTAGTATAGTTATCAATTTAAAGATGTAAGCCATCTTAAATATTTTGGGTAATTTTTTAAGTAACAAAATGTGCGTTTAGATATTGATGTGGAACATAGATTCCAAGACTTGGACACTCCATCAATGTGACACAAAGACATTAGAAAAATTTCTATTTATGGGTGCTAATGCTCCACAAAATTTTTAATATGCAATTGTAGGATTATAAGACCAATAATTATGTGTTTCAGTTTGCTGAATATGATTTTGTAGAGTCATTTTTGGAATATCAAATCTTCATTGGGTTGAACCTGTGAAGTAAATATCAATACAAGACTTTCTGAAAGAATGTTTTATGATGAACTTGACTAAAGTTTTTATGGGAGTATATCCCTGTGTATATTATAAAAATTATCTCAAAGACAGCAAATGGGCAATATTGGAGATGGTCTTCATTATGAAGATATAGCAGAGAATAGAATACCTTGAGAGCCACAATTAGGACTGATGTTAAACCATTAAACATCACATGATCACCATTTCTTAAGCTTGCTCATAACTGTTTAGTGGTTTAATACCATTCCTACCTAATAGGATAGTAATGGCTATGGTTATTAAAGAATCAAAGATACCAAAATGTATGGGTACTGAACTGAGTCCAGACCTATATGACTATATAAGCTAATGAACTTGAATTGAAAATATTGTGTTTTCAATTTTAGACTCATAGTTTTATAGGTAAGTAGAGATAAAAGGTGGCTGCAGGAGGGTTGCATTAGATCCTAAGATGTAGGTGCAGTGCTTTCAGATCCAAGGTTCTTTATTGATGAAATGCACAAGCTAAAAAATAGCCTGGGAATATTGGATGAGTAGGCACTAAATAGGTATTTTATGCAAAAGCCTTTTAGCATCCGTTGATTGCTCTGGCTTGCACTGAATGGCACTATTGTATGGAGAGTTTTGCTTGTTTTAATTAGGAATAATGTTGAAGTATTTCAAAAGTTTTCTGCAGAAGTTGAATGATAGCATCATGAAATATGATATAAACAGTAAAGTGTGTCAGTGTGGCGTTTTTATATGTGGATGTATTCGTACCTTATAAATTGGGTTGCATTGTTATCATATAATTCTTCAGTGCAACATTATCATCATCATCATCATTATCATCATTTTTTTTGGAGGTAGAAAGGGCATATGAATAAATCCTGCTATTGTTGATAAAGATTGCCTTATGCATTTTAAGACAGCGATAATCTATGGGCTCAAAAATGAGAAGTTTTTAGTTGAAGATTAGTCTGGCTTTAATGATATCCATTGATTATTTGATAAAAATTTAGATATCTAATTTTATTCCAAGTTAGAGACATAAGATATTTGAAAAAATAAATTGATATCGGATGAATTGAATCATTCGCAGTTTGCACAAAGGTCAAATTGATTAAATGGCCTGCTCCTGCTTTTTCTGTATTAATCATCCTCCCCCCTCCCCTAATTTAAAATTACCCGCATCTTTTTATTTATAATGCGAAATAAAGCTTAATTCTTTTTAAAACAAACTAAACATGTGTATATGTATAAATATTCGCTTTTGAAATAAATATATTTAGGGTCAGAATTAATTTATATAAAGAATGAAATTTAACCAGATTATTAATTTTAGTGATTTAATGTCAGTTATATTTATATTGTTAACGTAGAGTTATATATCTGGTTATTTATTTTCGTATAATTAACGAAAGATCAATCATGTTAAAAGAAATCTATTTTTCCTAAAATAGAAATTTAGATAATACTATACTACTAAGGAAAATGAGTGCAGGCTAATTAGGATTTATACTTTTAAGAAATTTTATGGGAATGGAGAATAGTTTTCAAAGAACCAATCAGATAACACCAAAATGTTCTAGCTGAATTCTTTTAGCACAAGTTGGAAATCTAAATGAATATCAGTTTACGACTCTGATTTAAAATCCTTATGTCCAATGTTAGAAAATGGGTGAGAATCCAAAAATCTTAATTTAAAAAAAAAAAAAAGGTTGGGAGCGGAGAGGCTGAAACTAAATTAATGCGATAGAACCGACTTTTATTTAGTTTATATATAAAAAAGGCCATTAAATAATACTAGTTTTTAATGTATAAAATTTTGTTTGTTTCCAAATCTAAAAATAACGATAAAAACTAATTTTATTTAAATATAATATTTAATAATTAATGGGTCATCGCAAAAGGGAAATAATTTCTAACAATATTAGAATATTAATTATTAAAAAAAAAAACAGGAAAAGAAAATTAATATTTATATCACTATCTAATACAACGGAAGGATGATTATGTGACGGAGTCAGTAATTATGAAAATCATATTCATTATATTGTATTGCTTTAGAATTTTAAGTCAACATAGTATATAAATAAATACATTACATACGATTGTTAAAACAGAAATCTTGTTTAAAATTTTTATATATATTGTCAATCGTAAATAATAAAGATAATCTGAAATTTCATTATAAAAGAAATTCAGGGATATTCTTACAAACGCTTCATTCTTTATGGACAATTTAACTTTTAATAACTTGAATATATATGTTGTACTGGTAGTTAAAAATGCAACACTTAAAAGTCTAACAAATGATTGGCTATTTATGTTTTGTCTTTTTGTCTTCTCTTTTGCCTTGTTTCCTTTTTTCTTAATAATTATTTTTAATGTCTTATTAGTAGCATTTATAGCGGTCAGCATGGTATAGAATAACACAACTGTTCATCGCACTTGTGCCAAAAGTCAAATATCATTTGAAATTATTCATATACACTACTGTATTTTGAAAATTTCATAAATGTCAATTGTACGATAACTCGGAGCAAATGTTTTCCCAACAGTGACCAGTAATAATAATAATTTAATAGTAATGTTGTTTTTTTTTTTAAAAAAAACAAACTTTTATCCCAAACTACATCTTACATTACAATTCAGAACCGGAATTAAATTGAAACATATA
This sequence comes from Epiperipatus broadwayi, assembly GCA_028023455.1. Lineage (NCBI taxonomy): Eukaryota > Metazoa > Onychophora > Udeonychophora > Euonychophora > Peripatidae > Epiperipatus > Epiperipatus broadwayi. The sequence continues at coordinate 89,689 of JAQFVV010000885.1, read as the reverse complement.
ATGAATTAAAAACAAAATCGTATTATTGCTGGTTTTATTATCATTAAAATACAATTTTAATAAAATACTTCAGACATCCAAATATAAAAATTATGACATTTTTTATTTATTTAAAATTTTTGAAAATGAATTCACAGGCTGATCAATCACAGCACGAAAAGAACAGCCATATAAAACACGTGCTTTATATATATCAAGCTAAACAAGCACTGTAATGTTATAATAATTCAACTGTGTCTGGTTGAATATTGAGGATACTCTCAAACGAAAGCACATCAATTAGGAGTAGTCAACAAGACCTCATTGAGCTATTAAAATAATATTACAGCATATGTGCATAAGGTGTAAATCTCTTCCTTTATAATATAGAAATGGTATTTCAATTGAATATTTTTGACCATCATCTGGATCATATAAGTGATTAAATAATTATTTCTAAAAACATTAGTAATGGAAAATATATTATAATTTGGATGTTAGGTACAATTGCGCTAGAATTTTATATTTCCAAACTTCAACAAATAATGCTTGTATATTCTGCATTTATAGCCCCCCCCCCAAAAAAAAAAATATTAAGCTATCATAGAACAGCAATAATTACTTTTTACTTCAAATTAATATTATCCATATCTATATAAAAATATTAGTGAGTATTTTAGATAGATAATATAGCAAGCATGTAGTTCTAATCTAGCAAAGAACAAAAGATTTTAAGTGTAGGTCAGGGATGGGCAAATAGTGGCCGAGGACACATGTGGCCCACTAAGAGTTTTTATGCAGCCCGCCAAGACAATAAGAAAAATCCGCCTTGAACTGAGATTTCCTGCCCGTGTGCAACCGAAGATTTGTCTCATATTTTTTCCACTACAATGGCCACGTCAATACACATGCACAGTGAAGATATGAGGTGCAGTGCTTTCCCAGTTGATTTGGTTAATTTCAATTTTGTCTTTGCATTAGCAAATATATACATTCCAACTTTAGTGAAATGATGAACCTTCCGAAAAAATGTAAAATCAGTGATGAATGTTGTGTGTTTAATGAAGAATAAACAAACAAATATTTTTTTGGTAATACAGGGAATAAAGCAGTGTTTATTGTGTCATGAAAAAAGGTGCGGCCCTCTGCTAACCTTCACTTCCACAAATGCAGCCCTCAGCCAACCTCTGTGGCCCTCGAGCCAAAACAATTGCCCACCCCTGGTCTAGGTCAACAATGTTCACAAAATGAAAATCAGGAAAAAAACTTTGAAAACTATTTCTGTTTAATTGATCTATCCATGAAGTCTTAGTAATATATAATAGGAAAGTACAGAAGTTTATCATAGGTAAAGATATATTTTAATGCATTCAAGCATTCAGTACTTGAAACAATAGAACCTTATTTTGATTATTATATTTTATTGTTTGCCAAAGATACTTTATAATCCTCTTTGTATTTATTTTTGTTTATTTATGTTTCCTTTATTTACATATTCACACATATATTGTTAGTCTTTTGGTGTTTAGATTGCTTTCAGTGGTTTGGTCAAGATATTAAACATGGTTAATTAAAAAGGTTTTGCCAATGTCTATGTAGAGGAATGAGAGGAAATATTATTATTACTTATTGAAAATCTAAAGCATCTGGAGTGAAAACTGGTATCAAAAAAAAAATGTACTAACTTCAAACTTCACCTCATTTTTATGATAGTATTCTTTGGAAAAGTTTATAAGCATCTCCAAAAAGCAGGTATCAAGATATAATATAGATATGGTGGTGAGGGTTTATTTGAATAAATTAAAACCAAAAGGAAAACGTTTTTGACTATTGACTTTACAGTTTGCTGATGATTATGCTATTTTTCCTAATTTGAAACATAATCTCAAGAATTTAAAGTTTAAAATGTGACATATAAAGTACTTCAAGTGTTTTATTAGCCAGTAATAAAACAAAAAGCAGTAACTTTTAACTTGAAATAAAGCAGTGGTGGATGTTGAAATGCAACACAAATTCCATTAAACTGCTCCTGTGTTTAACAAATTAAATATATATTTTATCATAATTAACTACTGAAACCAAGTTGTATATGAGTTGTTACTTTGTCCAAGCTATTATGTGGAAGTGAGGCAAGTATCTCCTATTGATAATTATAAAGGTGCTAAAACACTTTTATTTAATGCTACATAAGATTTTAAAAATGATAAGACTCATTGGTATGTTTTTCACTTGTTGAATGTAAAGCTCTTGGGTTTATCATTGCAAAAGCATAACAAGGGTAATACACTAGTAAACACTCCATATAGTAGCAGCCCTCAGTGCAAGCCTTAGTAATCAGTTGATGAAAGGGGGTTTTGTACAAAATCCTTATCTAGTGCCTACTCATCCAATATCCCAGACTAGTTTCTAGTGTGTGGTTTTTATGCACAGGACTTTTTGCATCCATTGATTACTAAGGCTTGCACTATGTGGCACTACTGTATGAAGGGTTTGCTTGTTGTGGAAATGGGATGGAGCAGATTATGGGGAAACTTATGGAAATGAATGAAAAGGGAAGGTAAAGTGGTTAACAGGTTTATCTGGGCATAGTTGCAGAGAGATTCCTGACTCCATTTAAGGAGAAGTCACAGTGCATCACATCACATTACTGTATTAACCACTTGTGTAAGCATAGGAAATAATGATCATGTGGTGTTATAGTGGGTTTATAATGATGGTAATTTTCTAAAGTATTTTATGATAAATTTGAGTAGTTTTAATGAGAGAAGTAAACTCCGTTTATGCTATGAAGATTATATTAATGACATTCTTTAAAAAAATGAAATGGTGATTTTTTTCAATAGCAGTTTATTGGCTTGATATTCAAATAATAGCTACAATAAAACATGATGTTGAAAAGTTTCAAACAGTAAACTGATTTTCAGAATAAGTTAGAAAGCAGCACCAAAAGTTGTCAAATAAACAGATTAAAAGATTAATATGAGAACATCTTTATATTTTATTCAGCATTAACTTTTTTCTTCATCTTTCTATCTTTTTCTGGAGGAAAAATGGGTTAGGCTCAAACAGCAGTGGCTAATATTTTGCTGTTAATACTTTAATTTTTTAAAATATTCTTCACATATATCTACGATAAATGATGCGACAAGTGAGATTCATTTTGTTTGACTGGCAGTCAAATACATGAGTTTTATTACATTTTTATCTTCAGCAACTCTGCCTATCTTATTTTTTAAACATTAATTCCATTTGCTACTATATCTATGATATTATCAATTCTTCCTAATACTGCTGTTATACACTACCAAGATTTTAAATAGTTTTTATTTTTAGGGAAATCATAATAGTAACTAGACTGTTCTGAGACAATTGTTAAATTATCATCTTTTAATAAATTATCTTGAATACTGAGGTTTGTATTTGGTTAGAAATACAGAGAATAAAGAACTTCTATGCACATATAATTATTTACTATATATATATATATGTATAAACACTAGAAAACAGTCAACACTTAGACAATCCTAATATAAATAACAATCAAGGCAGCCTCCAATTAACAATAAAAATGGAATTACCCCCCCCCAAAAAAAAAAACGGTAACTTTTAAAACAGGTAGATGAAAGTTGAATTTGAACCTGGATACCAATTATGTACAATCAAAGATATACACCAATATATAATGAGATCTTCAACATGTGTACATAAACTTTGGATTAAATAAATAATAAGTAAAGGTTAAGAAAATTTAAATAAAATTTTTAATTCGAATATATAATAATATTAACCAATGAAAAGTTGATTATTTATAATTTAAAAATACAAGTATTTCCAAAAGTAAATAGTCAAAATAAGAGTCATAGATCACATGACCCTATCTTTTAAGCTTGTAAGTTATAAAACAATGAGGATTGCCAATTCCTCTACAAGCTTTGTGATAAATGCTTAGCCCCTCCCCAAAAGTATTTTATTTGTTTTTCAGTTTCAGTTAAAAAAAAACTCCAAAGCACCAAACCTCCTAAAAGGAACGTTTACTTTGGGAAAAGTTTTTTTTTTTTTTTTAAACGGATCATCATCAATTTCCATCATCCCAGCATATGTCCTCCAGTGGATCACATGATTTCTCAGGGCTGTGGATATTAACTGGCATATGGATGTAAAAAGTATATATTTGGATTGAGTTACAAACACAAATTAAATAGATTAATAAAAAAATGTAACAATTTATTAATAATGAATAAATAAAACTGTTGCATATATACTCTCAACTATCAGGGGTAATGTGGAGAAGAGAAGCTAAAGATCGGAGAAGATGGATTGAACTTGGAGAGATCTTCATCCTGCAGTGGACTGATAATGGTTGATGATGATGATCAACACATACACAAAAATTATAGTAATAAAAGATATTTTAAGTTTAAGCTATGGTTCAAGTTTAAGACCCTATGGTATTTATAATGATAAAGATCTCCCCGCATTAAATATTGAAACAGTCATTAACCATGGTTTTTTCAGGTACCATTTTTACTGTTGTCTTCCTTAGTTTTTTCAATGATGATCTCCTTGAAAACTGGTGATGTTAGAGAGAATAAATACAGCAGCACTGGTGATGATCTATGAGATATACTATCTGTAGATCTTGAGAAAGTTATATAGCACTATCCATTTCTTTTTTCTTGGCATTATAAAGGCATTTTACAAACTAGTTTTGAAAACTACATTGCTAATTCTAAATCCAAATGCATTTTCAGGCATGTTTTGACTAGTGTGGGTTTTGGGTATCCAGTCACATATGGTAGATGGATTTCTTCTAAATAAAATTACTGTACTAACTGTTGTAACTGGAATATTGAAAAATACTTTAAAAGCAGTCGATAAAATATGGTTTCTGGTGGAAAAAGAGTGTAATCAGCTATTGTTTCTCTCTTTTATGTGGATCATGACAATGGGCAGCCTATAATTAAAGTGATAGTAATAAGAATGTATAGTTTCTTGTTTCCAACCTATCTATAGCCAACCAATATTATTCCAAGAACATAGTTTTCAAAAGCATATATGTATATCATCAGATAGGTGGTATATGACTATTGCATCATTATGGCTATTTTTGTTTGAAAAACACCCTCTTTACTCTCTCCAAAACATATTGTGGATACAAATTTTAGTGCATTATATCGTTGTTTTTTTTTAAAAAATAAGTGAAAAAAAAATAGCTTGTCTCTTTCTCTCTTTCTTTATTTACATTTAGAAAAAAGAAAAAATCACTGCCAGCTTTTAATTTTTTAATTATAGCTTCTAAAATGTTATCAATTCTCAAATTTTAATACAAAATTTAAATTCACCATCAGATTGTCTATAAAAATGGATAAGTTGTTTAATTAAAACTTCCATTTGAAAGGCAGGTTAAATAAGGTTCAAATTTAGAATTTTTTTTTTTTAAAAAACATTGTTTTGTGTATCAAAAATATTTTTCCTTTTTATTTTATATTGTAATTTATTGTTCTCTTACATATCATAAAGTACATATTTAATAATACTAATAATGTGCATGAAGTAATTTTTCTTTTAACCTTTAGGCAGTTCACTTTTTTTTTCCAAATAACATACACACACATGTAAATGGCAGTTTGTATATCTATTAGTTAGTTCACATGAGTTTTTATTAAATACATTTTTTTCTCTGCATTGTAGTATAACCACAATATATATATATATATATAGATGATAATTTTACAAGTACAATCTGTTTGATAAAAAGGCCAGCAGATTGATATTATAGTATGTAAAGAGTTGCTTGTTTTCATATATATATATATTGTAACGGACACCTACGACATTACATTATTTTTTTTTATTATTAAACATGAAAAAAATAAAAGTTCGCAAATAAAACTTCTTTTTTAAGAATTAAAAATTGAAAATTAAAATTCTATACTAAACTCATATATATTTAAAATCGCACAGATGAGAAATTAAAAAAAAAGAAACTTTATTAAAAAAAAAGAAAAAGTATTTTAAAACTAAATTGTCAGTAAAGATTTAAAGATAAAAATATATCTAAGTTTGTACAAAACAAATTAATTAATGTTATTGAAAAAATGGAAATGATTAATTTAATTAGTCCAAGTGAACTAGCCCTTGGGCAGTTAAATGTATAAGCAATGGTCAGATAGGAAAACAATAGAAACTAATGGCCAATGAAAGAAATCCATCGAGAAATCGGACCTCAATGGAAGGATCATCATCATCGATGACATAATGTCCATTGGATCCTAAAGTTACATATAAAAGAAAAGTTTGGAAATAAAATAGTTAGTGAATAATTATTATTAAGAGAGGACAGATATGTGTTAAGTTGGAGAGGGTTGGAGGAGAAGGGATTGAAAGACACACTTTCAATTCCTTCAGTTGTTCAAAAAAATGAAACATCGTTTTCCAATATTGCAGACCACAGGACATCAAGGCCCGGAAGAATACCATCAACCATAAAGGACCAACGGTTAACTGCACACCGATCTCCTTATGACTTCGTGGGAATTAACACCTTCCATTACAAAAAATCAGAGACTATGGACATTTTTCAAAACAGTAAGAAATATATAATTAATGAACATTTGAAAACATTAAGAACTCTAAAATATAAACTTTTTCCCAATATTTAATTTATAGAAATAGAATCCTATCTGACCAACTTTATTTATTAATAAGTAATTTTAATTGGATGTATTTCTTTTGTAAAATTATTTCCATTTATTTATTTATTTATTTATTTTGTTCTTTTAAGTTTTTATTATGATTTCAGTTTTTCATTAAATTAAATTATATAAATGTTAAACTTAAGTCGGGCGTGAATGGCTATATAGATTTGTAAAGTTTTATTAGGGGAGGGTAATCTTAGGTTATTCATTTCGTAGTTGAATTAGGTCAATGGATTGGATATATTGGTGTAATTAGTAGATGTAGTATGAGATTCGCTATGGGCAGAATCGCTTTATATGCCGCACACTCTCGTTTTGCCTACGGAGGGAATTATAAGATGGAGACTGCAGTTCCTTCCTATGGAGTTTTTTTTATTGCTCTTATCATCAGATAGATGTAGTATTCCTATCTGATGAGAGGCAATTTCTTCTCTTAACCTATTGGTGCTGTCATATTCATATTACATTGAACACATCGATATATCAGGTGGATTGACGTTGGTTTAACTGCAAACTTTTGGCCTAAGGTTAAATAAGGGATAAAATATTTTCTTTTCAAATGCAATCTATGTAGTCTATTCATACTCGACACTCTAAATAAAAATGCATTAAATTTAAGTTGGGTATAGACACTTGCATGGATTCGTTATCGGTTAATTGTGTTTTTGGTTTTCATATTTGATCAAAATATATAGACATTCGGTAAATACTGATACCTTACGGTGAGTATCTAAGATGTATTTATTTCAGATGTCTTTTAAGTTATTGGTGTAAATGCGGCATCTTATGATGAATGCCATTGGGTTTCTTATGAATTTCCCTCTGCAATTCCATCAATGACTTTATATTTTGATCGTTTATGTTTATTATTGAAATGTTTTTGACCGCGTAATCTGTGTAACCAATCTATACTCAACATTATAAAACAAACTTTCATAAATCCATCTGTGCGAACTTATAAAAATTAAAATGTAAACTTATAATATTATAAAAATTAAAATGTAAATTTAAATTCTAAAATCAAGTTAAAATCCAAAGTAAAAGTTATTCTAAAATAATGCTAAATTTTATATATATGTGTGTAAATAAATGTTTGTGTGTTAATTTCTGGCAGTGGCTTATTTTATTCCTTTTTTAATATTGAAATGTATCTTAGATAAGAATTTATTATAAAATATAAATCTCTGCTATTCCACTGAGCTAGTGACAATGGGCTAATGACCAGAATCAACCAATATAAATTTTTTTTAACTTACGTATCTGCCTACTATATAAATTTTCTAGGTTCAAATGCCTAGATGGCGCCCTTGTAGTGAAGATTATGTTAAGTCTCCTTATTCTGGATCATTATAATATATATATATATATATTGTCTTAAACATTGTATTATTTAGTCAAAATAAGAATCATAGATCACATGATCCTTTTCTCTTAAGCTTGTAAGTTATAAACAATGAGGATTGCCAATTCCTCAACAAGCTTTGTGATAAATGATTAGCTAGAGAAAGCATTTAAAATATCTGTCAGGAACCCCTCCCCAAACCCCTGACCATGGTTTTATACTTTGGCACTCTTCAGAGAGGTGTCAGGGTAGATGCAATAGATAACTTTTAGTTAAATGCTGGCTTTGGGTTGGTATTTTTAGATCTAGTGTCTGAACCTACCCTGACACCTCTCTGAGGAGTGCCAAAGTATGAAACCATGGTCAGGAGTTTGGAGAGGGGTTCATGACAGAGATATTTTAAATGCTTTCTCTAGCTAAGCATTTATAACAAAGCTTGTTAAGGAATTGGCAATCCTCATTGTATTATTTAGTTTATTTCTTGTTTGTCTACAGATTATTTTTTACAAAGGTTTAAAATAAGAGAGTTATCTCTGCAGCATGAAGTTTAATTTTTGATTGTGTTGGAAAAGGCCATATGAGATTTGACTTCAATAATATCACTTGTCACATTGTCTTTTTTTATAAGAGCTGAGACGGCATATGTAAATGAACATTTTATGATTATAATCAATTTGATGAAGAGGCTGGTGCATTGATGCTAATGTCTGGAGAAATAGTAACTTTAATACTTACATTTGATTTCAATAATTTTTTATTAATTTATATATAAATATATTAAATGCCTAATGTATATGAAATTTAAGCAAAAATAACAATATCAGATAAAGCTATGGATAAACAACATTCATACATCAGTAATGTGTTACATCTATTCCATGAGTTATTGATGGTTTAAGTACTCAATTATTGATATTGTTAGAAAATAGAAAGTAAAATTTGTATATTAGTCTGACTTTACAGACTTTTCACAATTCATAAATGAATATTTAGAATCATTGAAAATCAAAAATAGGTGGTTTATTCTATTTCTTGTACTCTGATGTTTTTTTGTACATGGCTTCCAGACATGTTACTTCCATTAATTCACACACACACACATATATATATATTAAATCATTCCACATAATTAAGAAATCCAGTACTGCTCTCTGTGAACTAATATATAAATACATTAGAGTTCGTATTTCAAAATAGCCAGGTCAAAATGGATACCATTTTGACCTGGCTATTTTGAAATACGAACTCTAATGTATTTATATATTAGTTTATAGAGGTCAGTACTGGATTTCTTAATCATGTGGGATGATTTAATTGCTTAATATTTGTATATTTATTTCAGTATAGCATTATGCACTGGGATTATTTTATATATATATATGACAATAGATGGCATTCTACCAAAAACACCGCCAAGTGTAGTTTTTTGTTTACATAAATGTCAGAGCAAGCATTCACTATCTCTAACTTTAATTTCCACCTTCAGATCATGATTTCAAGCTATTTGCTATCGTCAGTGAAAGACAAAAATAAGAAAATAGATCTAAACACAAACTCTGAGTGTTTATGAAACAGTTTCTATTCAGCTTGCAATCGTGAATCATTTAGACACGTAATGTCTTCAAACTCAGCATAGCAAAACAGATAGCTTAAAATCATGATCTGAAGGTGGAAATTAAAGTTAGAGATAGTGAATGCTTGCTCTGATGTTTATGTAAACAAAAAACTATGCTTGACAGTGTTTTTGGTAGAACACCATCTATTGTCATAAATACAAGCGTTAGCAAGTTTTAATTTGTGTTTTTTGTTTTTCATATATATATGAAAATGATACAGAGATTAAATATGTTTAATAAAAATATGTAGATCAATTATACTTTTGATACATACATGGCATATTCAAGATTGTTCTATTAAGAATCTACAAAACTCATTTTCTGCTAATTTGAATACTGTTTGATTTTTAGTATATTACATATTCATTTTGTGTGATAAACAACCTCTCTTTGATCCTATGTTTTTTATTGTTTCTCTCTTCACACATTATTTTAAAAATACTAGGATTTTCTCTTTCAGCATTAGTTGAATTGGTCTTAAATCTTTTTGTCCATAAGGTATGTTGTGTCAGAGAAACAACAAAAACATAAGATCAAAAGAGCATGGTTTAACACACAAAATGAATATATGATGAACCAAAAATCAAACAATATTCAAATTAGCAAAAAATGGATTTCATAGATTCTTAATAGAACAATCATGATTATCTCACAGGTGCGTCAAAAGTATATTTGGTCTATTTAATTTTATTTAACATATTTAATCTCAGTGGTAGTATTTTCATATTATTATTAACAATGACACTCCTTTCCCTCAGAAGTGGACTGTTCCAGATCCTTTCTTTAACTGATCGGATTAAGTATTGTTTGCTGCTGACCAATAGGCTGATGTACAACTAAACACATAGCCAATGATTAGTTCAGGCCAATAAGCAGTGATGATTGTTGAATCTGAATGATTTAGTGAGATCAGGGATCTGGCCATAAATGGTCAGCCTTTTTGGAGGAAAGGCTAGAGAACCTCTGTTTTTAACCTACAAAGACGGTACGCATTCTCCACGAGAAGCCCTGCTAACCTAAATAGTAGTAAGCATTCTTATGATAGCAATACACTATTTGTCCACATAGCTAGGCAAGTCTACATAAGGACTGGATGCTGCTAGAATTATGGTAACCTTGAGGCAAGCTGTATGGAACAGCTGGAAGATTCTTTCTCCCTACTTGTGAGGCAAGCTACCAAGTGTAGCTGGAAGCAGTAGATTGTTAACACTTGGATACAAGAGTCCATAATAGAACTATATTATTTTGTATTAGATATATATGTAAATATAATAAATATTATATTAATTATAATATTGGTGTAGTATTGTTTTCTGTAGGTTAAGTCTGTAATTCAGATTAAACACAACAATATTCAAATATTAAATCACTCCTCATGATTAAGTAATTTGGCTGTGACCTCTGTGAAATATATAAATATATTAGTATCTGTATTTTGAAATACAGACTGTAATATAGTAATATATTTCAGAGGGATATGTTTAATTACTTAACCATGTGGAGTGATTTATATATATGTTATAAATAAAATGTTCGTTAATTAAATCCTATTATAATAACTATTATGTATATATATATATATAGTAACAAAATAAATATGTACACCATGCTATATCCTGAGTTATAGCCTAATTATTAATAATTATTTAGAACAGAATAAAAATAATAAACTAAGGAAGAACAATCCTAATTTAATAAAATCTGTGGATAGCATGAATAGTGACAATTATTATCAAATGAAAATAATAAATTAAATTAAAATGAATATCAATCAATGAATAACCATCTAACATTTAAGTTAATGAAATAATGATAATAATCTTTATTATAACCTCATAAAAGTCTAATAGCATTTACAATGGATAAAAAACAAAACATTACTTTAAATTACCCTAAAATAAAAGCATTATTTTCAATGTGCCAAAGATAAAGCAATAAAACTGAATATCACTCTTATAAATAACAGTATGTGCCTACTCTATAAATCCCTTAAAATCAAATGAAAATAATGTCAAAGAACTAATACAAACTTGTACCAAAAATTCAAACATTCTTTCTAATTAAACAAACTAATTCATGGATAAATAAAATAATAATCTTAATTCTACAAGTTTACAATATCATGATAACTAACAAAATATATATAACACAATAATTGATTTTTAATTATAACTAAATTAAATAAAATTACTCCTAACTCAACCTTGCTATTCCATTAGTATCAATATACTCTTATTGACTAAGTCAATTGTAACCAGATTAAATACTTAATACAAAATCAATGAACATAATGTATCTTTTCATATATTATAAAATCAAATCATCCTATTAAATAACCTTAAGATTTTCAATATTCAATTAATATTTAAAATAAACAATAGATTCCTATTTGATGCTTATTCCAACAATTGATAGATCACACCCAATTATTCTTCAGTTTATTAAAGCTAAGTTGTTAAAACTTTAGACTGTAACTGTTGAACTATGTGAAAGATTGTTAGATTTATTATAATCAAATATTAATATTAAAATTTAATATTTAAACTGAATTTATTATCCACATTAATGAACTTTAAATATAATTAAAGGAAATCACTAATTTGTAACAGAATCAAGTATATTACTATTACTAACTTTATAACTGAATAAGATTATGATCTTTATATACTGACTTAATATAACATTCCTCTTTAATCAATAATATCTTAAAATATATGAACACTTCATTGCAACTATTTTTACTCATCTTCAATAATTATCATATTTGCACTTTTATTAATCATCAAATCAATTTATATATAATTTCTATTTTAGTGTGTCTATTACTTCCTACTAATGAAATAATTACAATAAGCTTCCAATTACTTATTAAATATTTAAGAATGTCAATTCAGTTAATTTATTGCTATATAAAATCTATACCTTGTCAGATAATAAGCATTACATTCAATACAAATAAAATGATATGTAATTACATTTTCTGATCCATCCTGTGTTTTTAATTTTGAATTATTTTTATAACTGATTCTAATAAATTATGTGGTGTAATCAATTAGTGAATATTATATCATTCAAATATGATTAACCAATACATTTGCATTGTAAAATTGAATTACAACCAAGCAAATTTGTTTGTTTTAAATTAATTCAAAATTTATTAACAAATTAATATAAATTTAATTCAAAAAAATATATTTGGAAAATAAACATTTAAAATATATATTCAATTACATTTCAAGTCACACGTTTTCAATTAACATTAATTTCATATTTGAATAAGTGATTGCACACCAATCTCTATTTATAGGATACTAAATACAAACACATATTTATGTAATGCACAAAAAGTAGAATGTTTATACTTTCTGAAAGATGAGAGAGTTCAAGATATATCATTCTATACTTCATATAAAAATATGGTTAATGAAAATATATATATACAAAAATGAATCTACTTATTTGTTAATATAAATATAAAAGGACAAAATAAAATAAGTACTTATTACAATATAATCTTTTTGAACTCCAAATATAAGTGATATGCCTGAGGTTAATTTATAATCAATAAATAAAAAAAGAATATTTTAAATTAAAATAATAATTACTATTCTGCATGATATAAATTCAAACTTAGGAAAACAATTCTTATTTAGGTGACAAAAAAATCAAGTCAGAAGCAGAAACCAGTCTGGGGTTGAGGATATTCTCAAAGCTTGTTAAGAGCTTATTTTGCAAGCTTTATATATAACTCATATTTAGGTATACAAATAGATCACTACTTAATCTAAAATTATACTACTATTTATGTTAATAAATAGTACATATATTAAATGAAAAGAAAATATATATATAATAATAATGATAAATATAAGCAAACAACCTGAGTAATAGTCTTTAAATATGGTCTTTCTAAAATAATACCACAGTTCTAGTGTTTATTTTTATAGTCACAATCTGATGACATTTTGTTATTTCAGAGAAAGTAGAAATATGAAAAGTTATAAGATTCGAAGCACATTTTGTTAATTCCAACATTTTCCAAATAGCCAAATTATTTTTTCATTCAGCAGATATTTGATCCATATATTGTTATAAGTGTGCAAACACATTTATATCCATGACCATGCAATGTAGATATTCTTTCATTTAGCAAGTAATCAATTCATAAAGCATTACAAGTGAAGAGATCCTAGTTTCATCCATGATGATGTTATGGAAATTGAACCAATTTTTTCTGGTGTATAAATATTCATCAAGCTTATAAAATTATATTAGTAGGTGATGTGTACACTTTTCTATTGTTAACATTTATACCTCTTCATTAAAAACTAGATATCTGTTTTTTAAAGCAAAGAAACATTCTTCTGGTTTATAACACAATTAATCATTTTTGATTACTGTTTGTTTTTATAATAAATTGTCACTTCTCATAAATCCTCAACACACTATACAGCTTCTGGATGGATATTGTTCCTTTTTACACCATCATTTTGTCCAGTTAACATACTTTTAAAATAAAAAGAAAATCATGTAAAGAAATGAAGATGTGCTTCTGCTGAAGCTAAAACAAGAGAGAGAGAGGAAGAGAGTTTTTGATATCTACAGCTCTATTAATAACTTCTGTCATTGACATCAGAGTAACTATATCAATAACTTTTATTCACTATTTAACCAATTTTAACTAGTGTCTTTCAAATGAAAAATTTATTATACAAAAGTAAATATTTTAGAATTATTATATATAATAAACATTGATGGTTCATAATGCAAATACCATTCTTTTATTCTAACAAAAATTAAACAATTTATAATACATTCTTACTATACTATACTGATATATATATATATATATATATATATATATATATATATATAGTATAGAATAGTATTATAAGTATATGTTGACCACACTTTAGAGGGTTACAATATATATATATATTCAGTACAATACCATACAAATAAAATAATAAATATATGTGAGAGATTAAACATTTAATTATATTGTTTGTAATTTACTATTGTGAATGCAGTAACAAAATATATAATAACAAAAGAATAAGAAAATTTATCCAAACTATATGCTTTGTTATTCACATATCATTTTAGTAATGAATAAAGTTAATTCATAACATTATACAATACAATTAATAATAGAAAATTTTATATCAGTGTTATCAACATCATAGAAACAGTTCAATGCTTCATAGGATAACACCCACCATCAAAATCAGACAAGAAAAAAATATATCTAATTACCACATATTGAAAGACTCATCTCAAACTTCAATAAGTACAATATATATATATATATATATATATAATTATTCTAGTGGATTTTAATAAGTACAATATATATATAAACAAAATCCACTAGAATAATTCTACAAAATTAAAAATGCCTATATAAAATTAAAGATTAATTTCCTTTGCTATAGATGGTGGAACCGTGTGCTGGCTATAGCAAAATAACTTAATCTTCAATTTTATATAGGCATTTTTAATTTTGTAAAATATTCTAGTGGATTTTGTTTATTATACTTATATATCATATTATATATTATATATATATATATATATATATATATATATATATATATATATATATATATATATATATATATATATATATAAGAAAAATAAGCAGCAAACTTTAAATCATTCATTTCAGAAAAAATATCTAACAAACAATTTCTTATATAGAGAACCAGAGAACAAGATGACGTTACATATGAATCTTTCTAATTGTCAAATGAAAAAAAAAATGTGAGAAGTTTTACCTCCTTTATCTTTTAGTTAAGAATAGGAAATATTTTTGAGCAATTTTAATAATTATTGAATTTGGATGATTTAAGAGCTATGTATATTTACACACACATGCGCATGCATACACACATATATACACACACATATGAGAGATTGTAATTATAAGAACTTATTCAGTGAGATATTCGTTCTAAATTGTAATGACAACATTGGAGTTTTAGTTTCTAAAGCATCAATAGACTAATTATCAATACTAAAGACAAATTATTAATGAAAAAAATTCCACAGTCTATGAGGTCCAATGCTATGACACAGGATTAACAACTAATATATTATGGTGAATCTGAGACCTCAACTACAGCACAGCATATATATTTATAAAAACACAATAAGGAAAACCCAGAACATATGTGTATGTTCTTAGATCATGAAAAAATATGGACACAACTTTGATCTACAAATCATCAAAATAATGTGCTTATAATACAACGACAGAAAGAGAAAAATAAAGAAGGCACTGCTATAGCTAATCACAAGAATGTTTTAAACAAAAGAGGAAATAGCATTTTATTATCACAGAATATGTGAGATCATTTACATAATTAGAATAACAACAGAATATTATAAAAGCAGCAATGCAATGAAATAAGATAGCTAAGATTATGGTGCTCGAGACTAAAAGTGCAGTTAGCCGAACAAATATTGGATAAAAGAAGAATAATCCACTTATACAAAATTATAGTATATACATACATATAAATACAATTGTATCTAAGCTTAAAATTTTATTATATTTGTAAAATATTTTTATTTATTTATTTATTACTATTATTATCTGTTTTACTATAAATATAGTTTTACTTCTCAAATATTATATAACAAAAAACATTTATTTATAATTGTTAATAAAGAAGAATATATAAATAAATAATACTTCTGTATATAAATATAATATAAAATAACAATTCGTGTCAATTGTAGTGAAATGTTAAATTCATCACCTAGGAGAAAATAGAATTTTTTACACAGCCTTGATAAGGACTCGTAAGAGTTGAAAGCGCTTGGAAATATTATTTGTTATTATTTTATTTATTTATATTAAACTCTGTATTAACAATTGACACAAATTGTTATTTTATATTATAAAGAAGAATATATAAATTATTATTAAAGTTTATCGGCTTAACGTTTTCGAGGATCCATGCCTCATATTCATAGCCTTCATAAAATGTATAGTAAAATATATGCAAATATTCAAATAAGCTAGTATTACGTAACCCATTTCTTCGAAATTTCGAAGCAAGTGTCTTTCCTATTAATAGCATGGATGTTTCCATTAATGTAAAATGTCTCCTTTATTTTTCTTTTGTGATTATTTGATTCTAAGCACAATATTATGAGATTGGCAGGTGTGAAGTTGTGTCCAGATTGTTTAGCATGCTCCAAAAATATTATAAATTATTATTATTATTATCTATTTTAAACTATATTCACGAGTTTGCATTTAGCAATTTTATTGTGGCTCAAAGGCTATAATTGCCATTTGTCTAGGGGATTATAGAAAAACAATAATTATTTGAATTACAGTGTAACGTGCACATATATTTAATATTATTATTAATGCACAAAGATGACTGAATATATAAGAAACAACCCACATATTAATCTATTAGTAAAGCTTAGAAATTACAACCTATTATTAATTAATTTTAGTTGAGAAAAAAGCATACTAATATCTCTCATATATATCAAGTTCAGGGTTATAATATAGATATTTGTGCGTGCATCTAACAATAAATAATTTTCATTAATCGAAGCCATCTAATAAAGTTATTTTCATTATATGACTGCGCCATTTTATTACAGCATGCTTCTTTTCTAATTTGTACTTGGATTGTTTGATCGTGATTCTTTGTCTATGCTCTAAGCTGAGAAACAGTCAGGGTGTTAATGAGAAAAAAATAGCCTCGGTATTACTTAAGCATATCATATCATCAGTAGTATTCAAAAGGGTAGATTAATTAGATCCCAATTATAAATAAAAGTTTCTCACTAATGCAACTCTTAGACTAACCTTGTCATGAATATTTTATAAATTGACAATGATTACAAAATACAGTCCATATTCTGTATAATCATTATAAAAAAGGAATAAGTGATAAGATCATCATTATCCTAAACATTTATAAACAGTTCGTATTATATAAATTGATATAAGTCAATGACCAATGTATAAAATGATCATTAGAGAATGAAGGATTGTCTACGATATATCCTGTTTATAATTAATGCCTCAATGTGATGTCTCAATAAATTACCTGGCCAAATTTATTTTTATATATGTACACACATTTGTATGATAATATATGTAATGTAGCCATGAATATGTTAAGTTTTATTTTTTTAACGATCCCATAGTTAATTTTTCCTAGTGTTACAAAATATATAACAGCGGAGGTAACGTATGTAAAATCATTTTATACATACAGTCAGTTTGATAAAGATTCTGGTGTACTGATATCTATCTATCTATCTATCTATCTATCTATCTATCTATCTATCTATCTATCTATCTATCCATCCATCCATCCATCCATCCATCCATCCATCCATCCATCCATCTATCTATCCATCTATCTATCTATCTATCTATCTATCTATCTATCTATCTATCTATCTATCTATCTATCTATCTATCTATCTATCTATCTATCTATCTATCTATCTATCTATCTATCTATCTATCTATCTATCTATCTATGTGTGGGTGTGCCATATCACAGAACATTCTCTTTCAATTATGTTAATCAGAATTATTTGTAAGCAGACTCGTAATAAATCATTTTTAATAATCTTGTAAATACAATTTTAATTTTCATTAATTAATGCCAATTCATTTACTCTGATAAAAGAAGATTAATAGAAGGTTAAAATTGCATTTGCAAATTTATTTAAAATGGTTCATTAAAAGCCTGCTTACAAATAATTCCAAGTAACTATTTGAATGAGAAAATTCTGAAATATGATTATATTCCTACACATTATATATTTAAGCATTAGTAAAAGTTATTTACACGCTGCTAAAATGAGTCAGTTTACTTTGATTCTTAGCCTGGGGCAGTTGTTATAGGTTAAGTGCTTTCTAATTAAGTTGATTTAAATGGATTACTCCATACATTCAAGATTTCCAAATACATATATATTTAATATTTTAAGTCTATTATATATAAATTTAATGTTATATAGTAAAATTTATAAATTTTTATTTCTATGCTTGTATTTTATTAAAAATCTACAGTTTACCGCTTTTAAACATTTTTTAAATGTCAGTGGTATTAATACGCTATTGAAAAAGTTAAAAAGCCACAAGCTGCTAAAGAGTAATTATTTAATAACATAAAAGTATTAAAATATAAATTTATGAATTTTATTTTTTAAGTTCATTGCTATATATAATGACTTAACTGTTTTAGCACCCCAACCCCAGATGTGTAGATGTAAATATTGACGAAAGCATACCTTTTATTATTCATGACCTTATCCAATGAGATAAAATTATATATTAAAAACATAATTTTTTTAAGTATTATAATTTTTAAAGTTTTATAATTTGTTTACTTAATTCTGTTTAATGTTTATATTTTAATTAATTTACATAGTGTTTACAATTTTTTAAATCATATATACACTGTATATATAATTACAAAAAATCAAGTCAGATATCACATGACCTAATTTAATAAGCTTGTATTTACAAATGTTATATATAGAGCTGCAAAATAAGCTCGTAACAAGCTTTGCAAAATATCCTCAACCTTATTAAATTAGGTCATGGGACATCTGACTTGATTTTTTTTTATGTAATTTTATTTTTTGCTACTAAGGTTTTGGTGATTTTATATTGCTAAAGCTATTAATATATGGTCTATCTGAACTTAGTTCAGTCCCATATGGCTATTTAAGTTAGATAGCTGGATTGGAAGACGTATGGATGTCTGTAAATTTCAGATTTTCTACTTAATAGTTATACATTAGATAAAGTGCTGGGCTTGTCCTGGTATTTTAAATCTAATGCTTGAATATCCTAGCACCTCACTGAGGACACTAGTAGCAGAAACCGGTCTGAGGTTGGAAATATTTTACAAAGCTTGTTAAGAGCTTATTTTGTGAGCTCTATATATATATAACATTTTGAAATACAATTAGATCTTTAGTTTATAAATATACTGCTTTATGTCAAAACAATAATACTAGATTTAATAAGAAAAACATAAGCAATTGGTTCAAAGCCTGCACCTGTATGTCTTCTTTATTACTGAAAAATATTACATCATAATATAATCATATTTTTCTAATGCACAATTCTTTAACATTTGTCAGTAAAAACAATATATTATAATAAATATGAACCAGACCCTATTTCCTGATCAATTTTGATTAACTAATTGGAACTGGCTATGACCCACCTAACTAAAATATTTTCAAGCTCCATTCTTGATTTAAAAAAGTAAGTTCTTGTTTTATTACACATTATAAAATTCATGTTTAATATACTAGATATATACAATGAATATTCTAACAAATCAGTACTTGGATTATGCATTTATTTATTATGGATATACAATAAAAATACTATAATTAAACTTAAATTTTGATCTATTCCAGATATCTGTTCTGTTCAGTAGCATTCTAATTACCTATGAACTTTATTGGATCTCATAAAGAATTGTGATGAGATTCAAAGAATATCTTAATATTTGTTTGAAGGTATGTAATGATGATATATTATTAGATGGGATATATTGGACTATTTCCATCATCTATGAGTGAATGTTGAATGTATAGAAAATTTTAAACTTTATTTAAACTTTCCAAAAACAAAAATAGACAATATAGGTTAGTAATTACACAACATTTTGAGTAGTATTATTCTCCACTCTTCTTCAGATGTTGCTGGCCTATATGCACAGTGACAATATTCACTTAGAAGTTGAACTTGCACTTTTAGATTCTTGAATATTGGAAAATACCAAGATTATGGATAAAGAGGAAAAAATGCATAGAAGAAAATTCAAGGAAGCTGCTCATATGACAATGGTAAATAATCCTTTAAATCAACCCAGTGTGGCAATACACAATGTATGGAAGCCTCTAATTAATCTTACTCTTAGGAAAAAAAAAACCCCAACTAATTTAAGACTCACTACAAAAAAAAATATTGAAGGACTCAGGAGGATTTGAACGACCCTCATATATAAATGTATTAAATTTCTACTATATGTTGCCTTTGTTGGAATAGCTCAGTTGGTAGAGCGTTTGCCTTAATTGCAATATTCAAGAATCTAAAGGTGCGAGTTCAACTTCTAAGCGAATATTGTCACTGTACATATAGGCCAGCAACACTTGAAGAAGAGTGGAGAATAATACTACTGGAAACGTTGGGTAATTACTAACCTGTATTGTCTATTTGTTTGTTATTACTAACAAGTTGTTTGTATTTGGAAAGTTTAAATAAAGTTTAAAATTTTCTATACATTCAACATTCACTCATAGATGATGGAAATACTCCAACATATCACATCTAATCAAAGAATATCTTGTATTAAAATAAAATAAAAATTTCAGAAACAAATTTATTTTGATTTTATAAGAAACATACTTGATATAAAAAACATACTTGATATAAATAAAGTCATATTATATAGCTATTTTTTTAAAATTAAAAAAATATTTTTATTTAATTTATTGAAAACGAAAGAAAGGAATCAAATCTAACTGAATAATTTAGTAATTATAGATACTTAAATACACAAATAAACAGATGTATAAATGTAACTTTAGCTTCATTTTTAGTTTTAGTATTATTAAGAGCTTTTGAGGCTTTGCATTTTCTATAGGCATTCATAATTCTTATAGAATAATTTTTTATGAATAAAAACATTAATTTATTATTTAGATGTTATTAAGTTGATACTGCTAAAATAAATAATATAAAGTAATAAGTATTCAGTTATCTTTGAACACTTTATTCCATAGTACAATTTAGTCTTCCAAAAAGACAGGCTTAGAAATAAAAATGTGATAATTTACTTATACCAATCAACCTTCAACTATTCACACCATCTCATATCATCAATACACATGACCACACATACAGAAAAGATAAATAGTCACCAATACATGTATTACATGCTGAACCAGCGTACTCATCATTTGGTCCAGATCATTATCTCCCATATATATATATATATATATATATATACAAAACCCATATATATATATATATATATATATATACAAAACCCTAAAACAATACAATACTAGATTAAATCCAAAATTTTACCAAAATCCTTACACAACCATGGTTTCATCTATTACAAATAGACCTTCACAAGTGAAAATCAAACTGAAGGAAATAACATCTATATACAAACAAACCTTCCCATAATTCATTTGAAACTCCACCTTCCCTTAATATCAAAAGAAGTCTTCATAATATTGATAGCCTCAGAATCAAGAAGTTTTATCATCAAAGTATCCTTTATTCTTCTTTTTAACTCATTCTTTTCATAAAAAATAATCGAAGCATTGTTAAACAATATTCTACGACCTGTATTCAGTTCATGAATATATAATGCTGAGTTAAGATACCTATGTTTAACTCTACCTATATAAACCTTAATCCTTTCATTAAGGCTGAAATTACTCTGGCCTACATAAAACTTACCATAACCACATGGAATCTTATAAACAATGCCAGGAATAGACCTACTATTAATAGACTGTTTTGAACCATTAAGTAATTAATTCAAATCAGAACCTTTCTTCCATGCAACCTTCATTTCACCTAACAAATGACTATTCTTATAAACCAAATTATACATTGAGGCCTTAAATGGTAAAGACATATGCTCATTATCCTTACCAATAAAATTCTTACCAACACAATCATGACTATAAACATTATTATTAAATACAACTTTTTTAATAAAATCATGACTATAACCCAATTCTACATATTCAGCAGTAAATTGACTTCTTTGAATATCAGCATTATTACTAAAATTATTAAGCCTTCTATTCCTACAACAAAAATTCAACAAAGACATTTTTTTATGCATAAAAGGCTGATAACCATGAAAACATTAAGTATAACACACACACACACATATATATATATAATCAATGCTCAGTTGGTCCAGATCATTATCTCCCATACATATATATAATCAATGCTCAGTTTATATTAAGATAAATATAATTTGTCCAAACTTCAAACACTTTTTAGCAAAACTCTTTATTTGTACATACACCTATGTTTTGATTGACCTGCAGTCTTCTTCAGAGCTATTATATAATGAACAAAATAAAATAAAAAAACATAACTATATAATAACACCATAAAAATTTTTTTAAACAATAAAAAACTAAAAACAACATAAAATATATATATTAAAAAACTGAAATAAATAATCAAACCCAAATAAAACAATTAATATAAAATAAAATGTACTACATAAATAGAAAATAAATATAAATTATACATGAGTATTCCTAACTTTATACATATATATATTCAAGGACAACTATTAATCTGAAAAATTATCTATTTTATTATTATTAACAATCTACTAATTATCTCTAATTTTCATAAACTTAAACTTTATGATTAATAACTAAAACTTTTTTAATTTTAAATCATATAATATTTATTATTTCCTTACTCATTCTTCTTTTAAAATTAATATTTTATATTTATTATTATTTCTGAATATTTAAAACCTATTTATGTAGTACATTTTATTTTATATCAATTGTTTTATTTGGGTTTGATTATTTATTTGTTTTTTAATATATATATTTTATGTTGTTTTTATTTTTTTATTGTTTAAATTTTTTTTATGGTGTTATTATATAGTTATGTTTTTTTATTTTATTTTGTTCATTATATAATAGCTCTGAAGAAGACTGCAGGTCAGTCGAAATGTAGGTGTATGTACAAATAAAGAGTTTTGCTAAAAAGTGTTTGAAGTGTGGACAAATTATATTTATAGGATATTACGGCAAACATAAAGAAAAGTGTAATTTTGGTTATATTAAGACAGAAAATCTTCATATGTTAATGGACAGACTTCAATCTATTCCAATCTCCAATCTTCACCCACCCATGCCATTGATATCGGTGATTATTTATCTTTTCTACATTTGTGTGGTCATGTAAATCAGTGATATGAGATAGTGTGGATAGTTGAAGAGTGCTTGAAAGTCTGTGTTCAAATTCCCTATGTTTACAAATAAGCTCCAGGTATATGAATAATGCCTGTATTTTAAATATACAAATCACTAATATTTATCTTCATTATTATCAACAATATATCATTTCTAACCATTCTTTTACTTAATTCTAATATTTCACACTAGAGCTAGATTATAAACTTTAATGTTGAGTATCGTGTGATAAAATATAAGATGTTTATAAGCCAGCATTGTAGAATAAATATAAAAAAAGACAAAATGTAAGTTTTGTTGTATAAGTTGCTCACTACATCGAACAATTGTTTTCATTGTACAAATATGGATATTTTATCAATTTAATTTAAATTTAAAAATGGTAGGATAATTGTTGTTACATGCTCTAATAATGTGCTAGTGCACCATTTTGACATTTCTAATTCTCTCTAAATATATGTATATTTTAAAGTGACCCTAGACAATAAAAACGTATCAACATCAGTAAAAAAAAAGCATATGGTTTATTGATCAGGAGTACATAAGACATTTGAGAACTGGAATTGATTCTGAACATCCTGATCCTACATTGGATACTCTAACTACGGTGCCAAACATGCAAGGCAAATATGCTAATAGCTTTATTACTCAGTAGGTCATAAGATCAAGCATCGGAACTGTTGAGTTCCACCTCCTGATCAGAAGTTGGACATATATCTAGTTGCTAAAATATTATTGCTCAGGATTTTTTTTTACTTGACTGCTGGAATGTGTATGCTCACCATCTTGCTATGACTATATTAAAAACCCTTTATTTCTATTGATGATACTAAAAAATATTTCTCTCTTGAATAGTTGTATTTCACTTTCTATAGATCTTGAAACTTAGCAACAAATCATGTTAACAATGGCTAAAATTTTGGGCTTCTTTACAAAATTTCAAAAAAAAGGCCCAATTCAATGCATTGTCTTAGTTAACTAACCATTGCTTCTAACATAAATTTGTGACATGAACTTATCATTTGGAAAAGATATTTTGCAATGCTTTTATGAGTAGACTTATTTAAATTCATTCTTTTTAGCTCACATAATTAATATTCTTTTAAAAATATAAAAATATTTATTAATATTGTAATGTTGGATTTATGAAAACTTTACATAATGAATTGTTTCACATAGTAATATATTTAATATACACATATTTTTCATTTATTGACACCTTTTTGTAAATATATGCATAGATGTATAAAGACCATATTATTATAATAACCTATATTATGATTTGTATGTTACGTTTAGCATTATGAGATAATAATATATATTAAGTGATCTGAAAAGCAGTTGTATTGTTGAAAAGGAAAATGATGAAATAATAATATTACATTATTATCAAATTGCCATTTTATTCTATTTAACTCTTAACAATTTCATTATTATACCTAATATTTATATTTTTTACCAAAATAATATTTCTGATATATATATGTATGTAAATACAAGTATATTTTATATACCTGGAGTCTAGATGTAATATAGGTAACTTGAACACAGACTTTCAAGTTCCTTTTGGCCATCCACTCTATCGTATATGACTGATATATCTTTTTCATATGTGTGTGTGTTCATATGTATCGGTCGTATGAGATAAAGTGGATGGCCAAAAGGAACCTGAAAGTGTTCATATCCCCTGTATTACATCTTGACTCCAGGTACATAAAATATATTTGTATGTAAAATATTACAAATTCGATCTGTATCCCATCCAACCCTCTTCTGTGTATTTAAATGGACAATGTCCTATATATGAGGGGTCAAAGTGACTTAAGGTCAACATGTGCATGCCAATAATATTGGAATCAATAGAGGATTTGGGGGTTTCATCATCAGACTTTCAATGGAATGTGTGGCTGAAGAGTGGGAGAATGTGGTAGATTGAAGTTTGTTTATTAAAGTTTGAAGATTTGCTATCTTAACATAAATGGAGTACTGATTATATATGTGTGTAGGAAATGATGATCTGGACCAACTGATGAGTGCTGGTTCAGCACGAAATATATATATACTGGAGATTATTTATTTTTTATGCACGTGTATTGTCATGTGTATCAGTTGTATGAGATAGATTGGATATCCGAAAGGAGATTGAAAGTCTGTGTTTATATTTTCTAAATTATGTATGTGTCTATTAATTTTTACTGAAGCTCCTCTCACATGCGTGTATGTATTTTGTTGTATTCTGCTGGTAAATGTGATTGTTGTCTTGCGTTGTTAGCCGAGAGGTATCGCAACCGCCATGCAAGCAAGTAGTTGGTTGCAGACGGGTGTGGGTTCGCGTCCCGGCAGATGCTATGACATATGGAAAAAAAAAAATGTGATTGTTAATGAACAAAGCACCTCCTAGGTTAATTGATTTATTTTTATGTTTATTTGTGACGGTTTAAACACTTTATTGTCACCTCATTTCATCTGATATTTTAACTGTTATTTATTGTGTGTGTATAGATATATATATATGCAAGAATACATGTTTCAGATATAAAGTTGAAAAAAAAAATCTTTGAATAAACTAATGATTCATTTCCTTTGCTAAGAATGAATCTCAGAATCCAAATGAGATGAAAATGAATTTAAATGCAAATTCATTATCACAAAATTAAACTTGTGACTCAAAACTCTAATATCACACACTAAAAATCTCTAACTTTCCACTTGGAGAAAGCAAAGGAAGTTACTAAAAAAAAATACTCATATAATAATGAATGATGAGGCAGAAAATAGATGAAATAAAAAGAGAAAAACAGACAAAAAGATTTAATGAATTGAAAGTTGAAGAGGTGATCAATTAAGCGGTATTTAATTAAATTAAATTTGCATTTGAGTAAATACTGTAAATTAAAAACATACATTTAATTAATTTTTGTTTAAAACGCTTGTTTATATGCGTGTGTTTGTGCGTGTGGGAATGCATAATTAAATGTTTTAGCAAATTATTGATTATATTAACGAAATAAGTTTGGTTTAAAGTTAACATAAAAAATTAAAGTTATATAAAAAAAGAGAAATTAGAAAACCCAAATGTTGTTATGGACGGGAAAACTTGGACATCTTGGTAATATAAAGAATTAATTAAAGTTTATAGTGTAGTTCTATAGAGTAGTTAGACGATCACGTGGATTTAAAATCACACGGCCTGTCTGCTTCCAGACAGAGTACAAATGTTCATAGAAGTGATAGTAAAGCAAGAACAATAATAAAAAGTGCAACAATACTTTTATTGGTAAATAATAATAATAATAACATTACCAAAATTACACTTTTCTTTATTTTACCGTAATATCCTATAAATACAATTTATCCAAACCGCTTCAAACACTTTTTAGCAAAACTCTTTATTTGTATATATACATACACCTACGTTTTGACTTCTTCAGAGCAAGTTTATTTTGATCTTCTAAAAAAAAAAAAAAAATCGTTTTTTTTCAAACGATTTTTTTTTTGTAGAAGATCAAAATAAACTTGCTCTGAAGAAGATTGCAGGTCAGTCGAAACGTAGGTGTATATATATGTACAAATAAAGAGTTTTGCTAAAAAGTGTTTGAAGTGGTTTGGATAAATTGTATTTAATAATAAAAACAATAATACCAACAACAATAATAATAGTAGTAGTAATAATAATAATAAAGAACCAGTGATAGTGAATATAAAAGGTATTTAGGTATATTATTGAAATATAGCATAAATTTAACAAAAAGCAGCCGAACTTGTCTGATGTACAAATCTAAACTTTTTTAGTTGAAATATGAGAAAGACTAAGGATTATTGAAATAATTAAAAATAGAAAGTATTTATAAAGAAAGGCTCTTGATAAAAAATGAAAGCTAAAATCACACTATGGGGGATTTTAAAGGATGTTTAAAAAGACTGTAGTTTCTCACATAGTATAGTGTAGTGATAGAGGTAATAGATTTGAAAATTATGGATGCATGTATCACAGATCAGCTTTGCCTATCACTTCTGGTGCTCAAACATAATATGATCTCCCAAATAACAATTCAAAAATGCTTAAGTGAAAAAAATGAAAACAATAAAAGCAAACGTTATATTGCTAATCAATGATATATTGTATGTTTAGCAGTATAACATTTGACTTTGAAAAGTGTGCTACTTATATTCTGAGGTTGAGAAATAATTTTATGATTGTATATAGATTATTACAATTTGATTACAAATTTTTGTTCATAATTTAACATATAATTAATATTTTAATTTATGCAATTATTGTTTTATGACTTTAATTAGCTTAATTTTTTTTCTGTGACTTCTGACTTTCATTTAAACAAGTTGTGCAAATAAAAAAATAAAATAAATAAGTGCTAAATCTCACAAGATTAACAGTTGCCTATACTTACACAAGGGTATTAAGCAAACTCTCTATACAATAGTGACACCCAGTATAAGCCTTAGTAATCAATGGTTGCAGTTTTATGGGTATAAATTCCCTATCTAGTGCCTACTCATTCAATATTCCCAGATTGGTTTCTAGCTTGTGGCTTTCATCAGTGAGGAGCTTTGGATCTCAGAGCACTAGACCTACTTTTTAGGATGTAATGCAATAACCATCTTTTACCAGGATAATTGAATTAGATCTTGAGATCTAGATGCAGTGCTCTCAGATCCAAGGCTCTTTACTGACGAAAGCCACAAGCTAGAAACTAGTCTGGAGATATTGGATAAGTGCACACTAGATAGACATTTTATGCACAAACTTTATGATATTCATTGATTACAAATATTTGCAATGGGTGCTGGTATTGTATAGAGGGTTAGATACTGTATTAGCATAATAGAAGTAAATATCACTATGTTAAAACAATTATTAACTAAAATACTGATTATAAAATCTAACTTTAATTGCATATAATTAGTTTTAATTGATAACTATTATTATGAAGACACAATATGTCATCTGCAGAAAGTACTATGTTCAAAAAGAAGTACTTGACTTAATATGTATAAGTAATATTTACTAAGGCAATAAACCTAAAGCATGTGCGGTTGAAAATGCGACGGTGGGGACCTCTACAGGTGGGGTATTAAATTAATAATCAATGTCAACAAAAATTGATATAAATAAATACCAGTTTAAATTATCAATACTAATTTGAAATTAAAAAGACAAAAATTAATAAACAAAAGAAAATTGTATTTTTAGAAGTATAAAAAAGTCAACTTATAAACTGATATTTTAATAGTTGGGTTTAATGGCATTTGATTCAATATCAGTCTTGGATTCAGATTCTCCTGAGTATTTCTCAGTTTACTTCATCATCTATTAAAAATATCTGTCTTTGTCAAGCGTTGGTGGTCGAGAGGTCAGAAACAGCTGCCTTAAAAGTAGTTGTCCCGGGTTAGCAGGTTCGCTTCCCGGCCGATGCTATGACCCGTGAGAGAAAAAAAAATCTGTCTTTCTATTAGTTGATTTTCTTAAAAAAAAAAAAAAAAGTAAATTAACACACATAACAAATTAAAATTAATAGCATTTAAATTGGCTTGGGTTGACATATAATCTAGGAAATTGTAAGGAAATTGTAATAATATAATAATTTACTTATTGTAAATATTTTCTATTAAATTTTTATTATAATGAATACATTATGTAATATAAATTAAATGTTTGATTTAAAAGAAAAAAAAAATTTTTTGTTTTAAATTCCAGCTTTACACAGAGTGATTACACAGATTACTGAAAATACTTTCCATTCTTAATAATATTATTTATCAGGAAATTCAATTAAAATCATAGCTAAATCAGTAATTCAGTTAATATTGTTTATTTCTATTAGTAATCTCTCCTCTGGTCATGTTGGATTTTAGATTGATTCTCTGAAAAAGAAAACTAAGATTGTTTCTTTAGAACTTTTAAGAAGCTTAGTCAAACACAAGTCAAGAAAAATACCATTTTCAATATTAAAAGTTTATGATAGTTAACTATTTGTAAGTAAATGAAGCTTTCGAAATCATATTTTTGTTACTTAATTCAAAGAGACAGTAATCAAAATTTTTCAATTATTTATATATATAAAAAAGCATTTAACTGTCATAAAAATCATAAAATATTAAATACATCAATTGCAAAACTGAAAATTTGAAGTAAATAATCTTCTGAAAGATCTTGTAGTGTAGTGGCTAGATATTACACTGCCGATTTGAACCTAGGCCGAGTAAAATTTGGATTTTTTTTTTCAGATTTTAATTAGACTTAGGTTTCTTTTTCAAGTGATTGACAATAGCCAGTGCAGATAGCCTATAATAGCTAGTGACAAGCATTTTTTTTCATGTGGCAAAGCATCGGCTGGAAGCCAACCCTGGACAACTGCTTGTAAGCAGCTGTGCTGACCACTCGACCACCAACGCTTGACTAGAGACAAGCATTTCAAAAAATCTTTTTAATATATAATATAATTCTGACAGTTTTCCAAGAGAAGAAGAAAAAAAAATTTATTTGAATGTATCATTTCAAGATTTTTTAAATTTTATAGCATTATAATATTGTTTTATTGGTGAATAGTCATAGATTTGCATATTTTATCAAAATCAAATTTTTAGTATTCTCTATATATGACTTAATTGAAAGTTAACCCAGTTACAAATTCTCCATACAGTAGTGCCACCCAGTGCAAGCCACATTAATCAATGGATGCAAGACGGTTGGTGTATAAAATATCTGTATAGTGCTCACTTATCCAATATCCAATAAACATCACATGATCACCATTTCTTATGCTTGCTTATAACTGTTATTCAAACAGGCAAACTCATTATACATATTGCTACACACAACAAGCTAGAGTAATCAAGGTATGCCAGAAGTCTTGTGCACAAAATCCCCATCCTCATGCCTACTCATCCAATATCCCTAGACTAGTTTCTGGCTTATGGCCTTCATCAGTGAGGAACCTTGGATCTGCAAGCACTGCATCTAGATGTGTGGCAATACGTATAGTGAGTTTGCCTGTTTATCCAATATCCCCAGATTAGTTTCTAGCTAGTGGCTTTTGCTTTTATCAGTGAGGAGCTGTGGATCTCAGAGTACTGCACCAAGATCTTAGGATCTAATGCAATGCAAACTGGGAACTAGTCTCAAAATATTGGATGAGTAGGCACTAGATAGGGATTTAATGCACAAAAATTCTTGAATCCATTGATTACTATGGCTTGCACTGGATGGCATTATTGTATGGAGATTTTGACACTGTTTTAACAGCTTGTGTAAGTATAAGAAATGGTGATCATATGATGTTAATTGAAAGTTATTGTAAAAGTACTGAAGTCTGAAAATATGATTCAGAAAACCAGATGTCACATTTATATCTATGAAACTATTTTTAAAAAGATAATTAAAAATACTCAGATAAAAAAATATCTTTTTTTTTGTATTTCATATCAGTAAAAATAGAAAGTATTTAATGGTGACAAAAAAAATTAAGGACCAAAAATAATACAGCAATTAATTGATTCTCAGGGAGGATGTTTATAGATAAAAATATCCTTGCACCTCATATCCATAATAGTATAGTTGTTTCTTGACGTGACTCAGATAAAGATCACATATTCCTCCTAATAATAATATAGTTTTCATAAAATATAAAAATAAATAAATAAATGCTGTTTATAGTTTAATAAATTTAATGAATATTGGTGAAGAAATTATTTTAAGATCCCCCCCCCCAAAAAAAAAAAAAGTAACAAAGACTTAGTAATTCATTGCCTGAATCTTATTTTTTTAAATAGTATTTATCTTATAAATTTATTAAAAAAGCCATAAGTGTATGTGCAATCTTGATGAGTCATGTGACATTTATTTTATTTCATAACATATAACTTATAATATATAAAATGTGCTAAGCACACGAACACACAAAGTTGAAGACAAAGCAATCTTAATATAGATTAATACAAACTAAATATATGTATCTAAGTATGTGGTTAAGCACTTTCAGAGGCCGAGGTACTCTTATTTATAGCCATCTTGTAAATAAATTAGTTAAGAGCGATGCAAATTTATGCAAATAAGGTAGTTAAGTATTTCATTTCCTGGAGATCTTATAACAAGAGTCTTTTCTTTTTTATAGAATTGTTATCTTTAGCGATAAAGTAAGCTTCCTTTATCTTTCTCTATAAACAGAAAAGACTCCTGTTATAAGATCTCTAGGAAATAGAATACTTAACTACCTCATCTGCATAAATTTGCCTTGCTCTTAACTAATTTATTTACAAGATGGCTATGAATATGAGAACCTTGGCCCTCGAAAGTGCTTACCACATACTTAAATACATATATTTAGTTTGTATCAATCTATATTAAGATTTCTTTGTCTTCAGCTTTGTGCGTTCGTGCGATTTAGCACATTTTATATACTTATACATTGGAATAATTAGCCACAAAGTCTAAACTTTTTGCTCATAACTTATAATAATTAATAAGGTACATTGTCAAACTCAAAATTCAAAGTTCCAGTCTTAGATCCAAAAATATGAGTCATTTGCCAAAACTTATTAATCAGGTCTTCAGTTTATAGAGAAATATTCTCTCAGCAAATAAGAACAATAGTCTTTTAGATGGTGATGCCATTCCTTTTTTTACCTTATTTATGTATTTTTGTAATTTTTTGTATAATTGTCTAAAAAATTCACATACAGGTATCATTTAAAAGCATCAGAAACAAAAGATATTCTTGAGGATAACTCAAAAGCCCTGGGAAAGACATTTTAAAAATTAGATTTTCAGTGTTCTAAAATTATTCTTAAACATTTTGAATCAGGTAACACTAGAATATAAAAATTGTCATAATAAAATGTACCATAAGAATATAATTTAGCAGCTAAAATGTCAAAAAAATCACAATCATGATACACTGTGTCTTCCACAGCTTCAAGATTGCTTAATACTAAAACAAGTTTAATTTTGATTCATATCAAATTAGAATTCTATGGAATAAGTCATTTAATAAAGCATATCTGAGTTTTCTATTGTAAAATACTTTAATATTTTCTTTTCCTCTCACATATATGCATTGTCTAGTTGTGTCCAAGAACATTACTTTATAATTCAATATCAGACTGGGAGTTGGGCCAATATACATCAATATATAATTACAACACCAAAGTTTCGATAAAAAATTTATAATATGTAAATACCATAAATTTTCCATTTTTTATCTTCATTCTATTATTTTTATCACCTTAATGACATAATCTATAAAGTATTTTGGGATATGCATAAGTTAAAAATAATTATTTGGTATAACTGCATAAAAATTATAATAAGAAACATTGACAATAACCAGCTCATTGATGGCACATATGGAGGCATTTTTACAACACAGAAATCATCATCATAACATTCTGATTCATGACATGCTACTTTAATCATCATCTCACATCATACAATTGTAAAATTTTTTTTAAAAAAAAAAATTAGTTAACATCAAAGATCAAAACATGCAACACCAGGTATTTTTGCGGCAACCTAAAATTTAGTCTCATAATCACAGTGACTTAACTTTTAAAAAAAATCTATTTACTCATTAATATATAAATCTATTATTATATAGCACTGAAAATCTTGAAATCATAAGATCGGAAGTTGAACTCTAATAATGTGCTATTACTTTAAATATTATAAATCTCCGTGCACTCACACAGTTTAGAGTGCATTTCTATAAATACATGAACTATCACTGACCATGCTAAATCAGGGCTTGGGTCTATTGTGTGCCTAATTTTATAATCAAATTTTGAATTGTACAAATCTATTTAACCTATCACAGAACCCATGATCAGACAACATGACTTATAAATGTAAATCTATTATTATATAGCGCTGAAAATCTAGAAATCATTGGATTAGAAGTCGAACTCTGATAATGTGCTATTACATTAAATACTATAAATCTCCATGCACTCACACATCAGTAAGAGTTTAAAAAATTTAAGTGAATCACTTAAGTTTAGAGTGCATTTCTATAAATACACCAACTTTCATTGGCCGTACTAAATCAGGGCTTGTACAATTCAAAATTTGATAATAACATCAGGCACACAATAGACTCAAGCCCTGATTTAGCATGGTCAATAAAAGTTGGTGTACTTATAGAAATGCACTCTCAACTTAAGTGATTCAAAAGGCAATAAACATCACATGAGCACCTCCTCTTATGCTTGTGTATAACTGTTGTTAAAACAGGCAAAACTCACAAAATATATATTGCCACACACAGCAAGCTAGAGTAATCAATGGATTCCAGAAGGCTTGTGCATAAAATCCCCATCTAGTGCCTACTCATCCAATATCCCAAGACTAGTTTCTGGCTTATGGCCTTCGTCAGTGAGGAGCGTTGGATCTGAGAGTGGAAGGAAATCTCAATTTTCTATTTATACAATATTTACATTACATTATATAGTTTTAACAAGGCTGTAAACCTTAGCAATGAGCGTCTGAAAAAATCGTCACTAGGGACCTCTGTAGGTCTTTAAAACACATGCTTACGCTACAGAGGTCCCTAGTGACGATTTTTTCAGACGCTCATTGCTAAGGTTTACAGCCTTGTTAAAACTATTACTGAAATAATAGTGAGCGTTTAATAAAATTTATTATTACATTATATGAAATAATAAAGTGTGCAGGGGTGATGTGGAGAAGAGAAGCTAAAGATTTAGAGAAGATGGATTGAACTTGGAGAGACCTTTATCCTGCGTGGATTGATAATGGTTGATGATGATGATTTACAAAAAAAAGATAAATGAGAGGTATTAATGCTTATTCTATGATTTTGATAACATTAATTTACTAGATAATATTTTGATTTAAAGTTTATTATAGAACTGGAAAGATGCATGCTGGAAGTAACAAGAAGAGATCAAAAATGCAATGTATGGGTAAGAGAACAAGCAGGTGTTACTGACCTCATTGAAAAGATTGAAGTGGAGTTGGGCTGGACATATTGCTAGAAGAGATGATAATAGATGGACAATTGAAATCTTAAACTGGATTCCAAGAGATTGTAAAAGACCCAGAAAAAGACCATGTATGAGATGGATGGATGAAATAAGAGAGTATGCAGGGGTGATGTGGAGAAGAAAAACTAAAGATTGGAGAAGATGGATTAAACTTGGAGAGACCTTCATCCTGCAGTGGATTGATAATGGTTGATGATGATGACTTACAAAAAAAAAGATAAATGAGAGGTATGTATGCTTATTCTATGATTTTGATAGCATTAATTTACTAGACAACATTTTGATTTAAAATTTATTATAGAACATGAATGTCATATAGATATTTTTGAATGACAAAATCACTACCCAGAAATACTGAGTATTTAAGGGGTGTGAATTATCTGTGTTCAATCAGTATAATAAGTACTCATATATTTACAAATATAAATTAAATGATTAAAAAAATTAATAAATATAAAAAAATTCTTAAAACAATATTATATATACAATAGCATACATATATATGTTAATTGTAAAATATACAACCTATTGATGCAAAATTAATTAAATATCACTTAAGTTTTTAATTATAATATTAATCTTTGAATTGATATGGAATCAAAAGAAATAAATCAAAATTGTCATCTCTTAAATAATATATGAACATACATGCAATTATCCTTATTGTTTACCAATTTTTAATTATGAAAAAAAAGGTGGAATCATTTATTATATATATCAATTAATATGAACACATGTTATAGCTTTTTGTAATTTTAAATCTAACATGTATGTGTGTGTTATATTTATAAGAACATTTCTATTTTGCAAACATTAAATTAATTAGGATTATAGTTAAATAAAAAAAGTTAAGTACATTGAATACAAAAATAAAAATTCAGTTTATGACTGATAAAACTTCGACAGTTACTTCATTAATTTTTTTTATAAATGTATTTTCATAAATCGTATTTTAATTGAACATATACATATGTATATATATTACATTTTAAAGACGTCAATTTACATCAAACTTAATTAATATTAAAGTTTGTAATGAACGTGAATCATAAATAATAGAAAATAAAAGTTTATAATCTACTCAAATAATGAAAAATGTATGAAGAACTGCCAATAAAAAAACTCTCACTAATCATGGTCACGTTATGTTATTTGATTCATTACATTCTATAACTTAGAATTATCTTATCGTAGAGAAATTGATGTACATGCCTTCTTAAGTATGTTCATGTATATTAAATTAGTATTCGTAAATGAAAAGCTCTAATTTATTTTAAAATGTTTGATTAAATAAATGTTATATTATTACTTTTCAACCGTAAAATTATCTTTTACTAGTTTGGTTTTGTGTTATAAGTAAATATTACACTCTAGTAGTTTGTAAAACATTCTTCAATTCACGACCTCGCATTCATTTTTTGTTTGTTTTTTTCTTTCACTTGCTGTTATCGGATTTGTTTCGAATCTTTTTGGATGTCTACATTTTATTTTTTAATCCAAATTATATATTTATTGTAATATGTTTAACACATTCATTAGCTTTTGATATGAACTTAAAATATTATTTATAATCATAAGAAGGTAGTAATAATAATATAGATAGGTGGCATTAGCTTGCTAGCAAAATTACTTTAAAATAAGAGAGACTAAAATTCAAATGTATGTGAATGTTTGGAAGTTTAAATATTTATTAGTAAACTAGTCACACGAATATTTATTTAACAAACTATTAAAAATATTTAGATATTAAAGATTATTTAAATAATTATTAAATATATATTATCTAATATATAGTATATTATAACAACAGCTGGTGTAGAATAGGTATT
This sequence comes from Epiperipatus broadwayi, assembly GCA_028023455.1. Taxonomy (NCBI): domain Eukaryota; kingdom Metazoa; phylum Onychophora; class Udeonychophora; order Euonychophora; family Peripatidae; genus Epiperipatus; species Epiperipatus broadwayi. Next base: position 53,214 of record JAQFVV010000885.1, on the reverse strand, counting down.
TAAATAAAAATAATATATCGCAAATTTGCAATTAAAAAAACAAACAGATTTATAGGTAAATAAGGGTTGTTTAACCAGGAGAGCGTCTAATACAAAAATTTATGCCAATTACCTCTAGATTGTATATAATAATTTATATATGTATAGATATGTAAATAAGGTTTTTGACTGTTTCTCGAATATGTATCACTGTTAAAAATTATTCATAGCCAACTTCTTCATTAATCATCTCTCTGCTGATCAGACTAAAAACAATCTGATGATGATGATTAGAATTTATTAAGAATATCAACTATAACTTTAAAAGTATAGCACCATAATTATTGTATGAACGATCTATTCCCCATGACCTATTTATTATATACCATATTGATAGATTTTTCTCATGTGATAGTTAGCTATAACATTTGTAATTAATAAATTGACATCCAAGTATAACATACTCTAAATGATGAAGTCCGCCGTGGCAGATTAATATTAAGAAAAATATAAGAGAAGAAAGATAGTCAAAGACTTTAAATTTTAGCAAAACAAAATTATTTTAATAAAAAAAAAAGTGAAATGCTAAAAGGGTTTCAATATGATATAAATGAGCACTTTATTACATAATACATCATTTAAGAATTCAGGTATTATAATAATAATTTTACACATCATATTCTATCTAGAATGATAAAAAAGTTAGAATATGGCATGCCATTTAAGAACTCATAATAACATTATACCATATTCTATGTAAAATTTCATCAAAATAAATTCGTTTTTACATGCAGGTTATATATATATTTGTAACGGTTTTTTGTAATACAATTTGAATCTAGTTGATAATGACTACATAGATAGTTGAAAGTACTTCTATTAAATTATGGTATATATTTGTTTTTAAAATGTTTTTTACTGTATTAATTATTGTATTGTTTTGAATATATATATATATATATGCAAATGTAAAATGTCTAAAAAGAAAGTATATACATGCAATCAAAAATATTTACGATACAATCATTTCTATCTTATTAATACTGATAAGACTAAGTAATAGTAGTAGTATTAGAAGTAGTAACAATAATAATAATAAAATGTTTTATAAATCTAATATTGCTTTTAAAAAAGTATATTATTGAATAGAATTACACAAAAATAAAATTTTCACCTAGATACCTTTGATGCTAATGTTTTTGCTCAAGAAATAAAAGTGTATATAAAGCACACACTCAGACATTTAAATGCCTTTTTGTGTATTCACAAGATATTATTTCTAGATTACTTTGGCTTTTCAATTTAGTGTTTCCAAGGACAATTAGGTATTGTCTTTTCCCTTGAACAGATCTCTCATATTCTTTTAGATTTCATTTTCTTACAATTCTCTTCAAATTTTATTACTTTTATTTTCACTAATTTTTTTTTGTTTTCTCTATCACTTATTTTATATAATTCCAATTCTACATAGCATATCTACAGTATGTATTTTCTACTAATCAACAAGCTGTCATTAGGAAGGTTTTAAAGAGATTTCTATTCAGGAAGGTTTCACAACAAATGTATATCTTTGCAAATCAGTTCAGCAGGTACACTAGTTAAAGTTTAATCTCCATTCTCAAATTTCCAATATAGTTAAGTTTTCTCATAATGCTATGATAGTAAGTCTCTTTTCATTTTATTTAAACTATCAGAAACCTCTTTAACATCACAGAGTCTAATGATTCAGTTACATGATAAAGCTTGACTTTACATACTTTAATCATTAAAAACAAAGTGCACAAAGTTATTAATGTAACATCACATGATCTCCATCTCTTATGCTAAAACATAACTGTTATTAAACAGGCAAACTCTCCATACAGTAGTGCCACCCTGTGCTAACCAGAGTAATCAATGGATGCCAGAAGGCTTGTGCATAAAATCCCCATGTAATGCCTACTCATCCAATATCCCCAAAATAGGTTCTGACATGTGGCCTTCATCAGTGAGAAGCCTTTGATCTGAGATCTAGGTGCAGTGCTCTCAGATCCAAGGCTTCTCACTGACAAAGGCCAAAAGCCAGAAACTAGTCTGGGATATTGGATGAGTAGGAACTAGATGGGGATTTTATGCACAAGCCTTTTGGCATCCATTGATTACTCTGGATAGCACAGGGTGGCACTACTGTATGGAGAGTTTGCCTATTTATTAATGTAACTGTTTTCTTCTAATCTGCATTTTGAAATTAAGCCTTAAATACTTTTTTCAACTCAAGACATAATCAAAATGAAGCAATAAATGCTTTTTTTAAATAAACAGATAATTTTACTGCACCTGGCTGTTTTTTAAGGATTAGTTATTTAATTACAATCCATTGAATTCTTTTTTTTCCTTTTATAAAGAAATTAAGGATCTTTAGCTGTCATATAAATCTAACAAACATAAATTTATAAGCAAGATAATCCTCTTACAAATCCAAAATATGATTAAATTTTACATTTTCATTCTCTCTTTCAAAGTGAGAATATATTTCACTTACAACTTACTAAAACTGCATAAGTCTATTAAAGTTGTTAAAACAGGCAAAAACTCACTATATGTATTGCCACACACAGCAAGCTAGAGTAATCAATGGATGCCAGAAGGCTTGTGCATAAAATCCCCATCTAGTGCCTACTCATCCAATATCCACAGACTAGTTTCTGGCTTGTGGCCTTCATCAGTGAGGAGCCTTGGATCTGAGAACACTGCACCTAGATCTTAGGATCTAATACAACCCTCCAGCAGCCACCTTTTATCTCCACTTAACTAAAAAACTATTGCGTCTTAAATTAAAAACACCTTAATGTTTATTGGCATCTCCACTTAACTATAAAACTATTGAGTCTTAAATTAAAAACACCTTAATGTTTATTGACTTAAAACCAATGCTGCCTAATAAGATAGTGGTGGCTATGGTTATTAAAGAACCAAAAACACCAAAATGTATAGGTACTGAACTGAGTTCAGACCTATATAACTATATAAGCTAATGAGCTTGGATTGAAGATATTAAGGTGTTTTCAATTTAAGACTCATAGTTTTGTAGTTAAGTGGAGATAAAAGGTAATTGTTGGAGAGTTGCATTAGATCCTAAGATCTAGGTGCAGTGCACTCAGATCCAAGGCTCCTCCTCACTGATGAAGGCCACAAGCCAGAAACTAGTCTGGGGATATTGGATGAGTAGGCACTAGATAGGGATTTTATGCACAAGCCCTTGATTACTCTAGCTTGCTGTGTGTGGCAATATGTATAGTGAGTTTTTGCCTGTTTTAACAACAGTTATAAGCAAGCATAGGAAATGGTGATCATGTAATGTCTATTAAAGTTGCTATTAAGTTTATCATATTTTCTTTCTGATACTTTAATTAATATTTTTTTTTATTTTTAAGTATTATGTTATTTAATATTCATTTATTTTTAATAAAAATACTCATTTATGTTTAAAGATTACATATTTATTTAATTTTCGATTCAACATATATGTGCAGAATATGTGCACCTACACAAATATATATATACACACAAAAGAGCTATTATAGGTTAATGAAAAACCTTGTTTAGACTCAGAGACTATCATTTAGCAGTAATTGATAGTTTCTTAGAAACATTGAAAGATAAAAGTTATCTTTGTTTACATGGATATAATTTCATTTCTATTTTTTTAATATATATATATTAAAAAAATTAAAAGACTGAAATGGAGTTGGGCTGGACATACTACTAGAAGAGATAATAATAGATGGACAATTGAAATCTTAAATGGGATTCCAAGAGATTGTAAAAGACCCAGAAAAAGACCACATGTGAACTGGATGGATGAAATAAGAAAGTTTGCAGGGGCAATGTAGAGAACAGCAGCTAAAGATCAGAGAAAAAAGATTGAACTTGGAGAGATCTTCATCCTGCAGTAGATTGATAATGGTTGATGATGATGATATTGTAACCATATATTCAACCCTTTGTGTTAAATATGTTTTCAAAGCATTAAAAAATTTTAAACATAAAATTATAAGTAAATTTCTTTATTTGTACTATTATAATAAAATAAATTATATGCTTCAATAGTATATGTTAAAGAAATTCAGGTAGCTTAATTAGTTATCAGTTATTTAACAGGTTATTAGACAGAGTATGAGCACAGACTTTCACATGACCCACCTCGCTCCACACTATCTCATACTTGAAAAAATAAAATTAATATTTAAACTAAAGAAGAGTTAATCTAGAGCTTAATAGGTTTCTAATAAATATGGATAAATAAAATTGTTCTATGCTGTGTAAAGTGATTAGTTAACTTTGTTAGGATTTTTAGTTGTTGATTTTAGAATAAATAATTTTAGAAATCATATTTATGATTTATTAACCTTTTCCTTGAAATTTTTTTTTTTAATCTTCATTGGCCAAGTTAATTAAAGTTTTACAATTTTTGATTGGTCAATTAACAAACTCAGTTGTAGAAATATATTTATCTTTTAATATTATATTCATTTTAGTTTCATTTGTAAAAAGTATATTAATAATTTGTCAGATTATGAAAGTGAATGAAAGGTTTTTTTTCAAAAATAAATTTCTATTTATAATTATAAAAATATTTGATAATGGAAGACCTAAAAAGAAGTTTGTAACAAATTATAAAATGCTGCAGATGTCATTGATTTCTTTCTCAATTTATGTTAGTGTAAAAGTAAATAATTTTTTACTAAAATCTTACTATTTTCCTAAAATAATTATATTTTCAGAATATTTTACCAAAATACATTATAATATGTAAATAAATGTCAGAAAAATACTCTAAATTATTTATTTCTGTTTGAAAATGGAATAAAGATCTTGGGGCAATAAAAATTGTTGACAAGTGTCAAAATTGTTGTTAGTGCAGGCTTTGTTTTCAATTTATGATCATGTAACAGTATACAATTTTTTACTAAAATCTTACTATATTTCTAGAATAACTATATTTTCAGCATATTTAATAAAAATAATTTATAATATGTACAAAAAATAATAAAAAACTATTCTAAGACATTCATTTTCATTTTCAAAGTCAAAACAGAAGTTGGAGCAGTGAAAATTATTGACAGACACTTTTATTGTCCAAAATTTGAACCAATCAATCAGCATCTAGAAAAGGCTGCCATCTCTCTTTGTTGTAACTTCTTACATCAATTTAATGGATTTTTTACTTGTAAAATAATTCTAGAGAGGGCATCATCTTATGGTACATTTTAAGCTTTAAAATAAGTGTAAAAACACTACTGTAGCTCAAAAATTGATGGTTTCTGATTGACTTGAAGCTGTGACCATCCTGACATGGTAATTTCTCAGGAAAGGTTAAATATAAATTTATATGAAAGTATTTAAAATTAGAATTTTAAATAATTATAACTGACTGAGATTAGTGCTAATTTTAATTGATTTTAAATGTCTAACAATAACTAATTTATTTTCATTGCATTAAAAATGGTTATATTTAATGTGCACATATGTGAGGGAGCATTTGGAACATGCATGTGAAATATAAAGAGTTAAAAAACCCATTAAAAGTAATAAATGTATTAAATACATCTACTATAATGTAAAACATGTTTTAGTTAGGCTAAAGTAAAAAAGAGTTAAATAAATTGATAATGGTATAATTAATAAAAAGAATGTTTAAGTTGAAAATCAATTAATAATTTTATTAAATAATTAATTTTATAATTGTTTATAATTAATAAAAATCATTAATTAACAAGTTCATTTATTGTCTAGACAGTCACATGACTAAGTTGTCTGGATTTAAAGTGCAATGTCAAGGTCAAATCAATTAAAAGTTGTAGTGACTTAATTTAAATATTATAATGCAGATCTGTAAATCATGGACTTAAATAAAGAGGAAATGCAGTATTGATTTTGATGCATGGGAAAGGAAAAACAAGCACACACACTGGTATAAAAATAGACACTTAAAAAATTTTAAAGATCACTTCTTCATCTTCACACTTCATTTAATCTTCACTTAAGATTTTAATTTAATTTTAGTTTTGAAGTAAATTGCTTGATTTTATTTGACTATTTATTTTAAGTCAATGTTAGTTTTATTTTTTATCATCTTCATAATAGAATAAAGAACTAGTAAGTTATCCATACAGTGTTTCTCCTAAAAGCATTGATTCAACTGATTTATCAAACAATAATTCTAAAACATACTAAAAAAAATTCTAATATTTTTTTCAAAAAAGCCAACCTGGTCTGCAAAGAGAGACACAATGTGAAAAGAAGAGGCCTGCTTCATCACTATGGATCGCAACGCTATCAATCATAAAAACACATGCTTCTCAATATCGAAGAAATGAAGCCATTGTCCTTTAACCTTGTATAATTTGCATATAATCACAGAGTGTTACTTCACTCAGAGCTATGAATACGAATACACCTCTTGAAAGCACTCAGCAGAGGAATTTAGTAATAAAGTAAACAGTAGCTTTGCAGGTTAGGTGATAATAGCACCAATATTGTGTTTACTCATATAATTTTGGCATGCAAAGTTTTTGAAGCAATTTCATATTACAAAGAAGCCAAAGGAAAAGTCATTAAGGAAAACTATACTGTTTCATTGTTATATAACATTAATTAAATTCTGAACTTTGCTATAAAACTATCTTTGACATACTTTAACCAACTTTTAATTTGTTATTAATACTAATTATTTACTACTAAAATAATCTATTTATATGAAGCTTGAATATAGAACAATAAATTTCTATAAAATTATTAAGCTTATAAAAAAAGAAGCATTGACTATTATTTAAAATTATCTTATAAAGTTAACATAAAACACAAATTTATAAAAACTAAAATTTTAATTATCATAATGAAAAGACTATAACCAGATTGTTTCCTATTAGAACAAATAATATAGCTACTCATCTCAAGTTTATTTATTTATCTATATATTTGAATATTTTGTTTTAAATTATTAATGGCTTCAAGTATAGTGTTCATTATCTTTAGAAAATAAATAAATATAATTTAAATTTACAGCAGTTGACTCTTAATTGTAAGACATTATAAAGAGCAATTTTAGATAAAGATTTATCATTCTGTTCATATGTATGTCTGCTCTACTTTAGTAAAGAACAATGTCTTTATATATCACTTCAAGAAAGAAACAAAAGAACTGAAAAGAGATAGTTTCCCTTACAAATAAGGAAATAAACTGTTAATCTCTAAAATGGTATTATAGCAATTATGCATATATATTTTTTATATTTTAGAATTATTATAGTTACAGCCTATAGGCATTATATTATGGCTATTATTAATTATTTTATTATAAATATGTTTGCATGAACAGTGTTCCAGAGATATAATTTGTAAGATATACAGAAGAAAATTTTATTTTATGTGTTGGTTTTATTGTTCCAGTTTTTCTGAATGAATATTTAAAATTATAAATGATAGTACCCAGAAGTATAACAGCCTTTTTTGTATTTCATAAACAGTATTTTGTGAAGAAAAATATTATAGTTATTAGTCTGTCTATGAGAATTTTGAATAGTTTATACTTAACGTGTTGTCACCATTATGCAATAATAGATTTTGTCAGTATCATATAATCTTAAACTGAGTGAATGAATTATGTGCCTCTTGTATATGCATGTGAGATGAACAATTATTCATATGTTTAATATTATCACCAGATGCATGCCTTTTTATTATTAGTAGTATTTCTGAGGCAATTTTTAGTGGATGTTATATTATTTTATGTGTATTTATCTTCTCCACGAGAGAGAGTGTGTGAGTATTCATCTGCACTATCTGCACATAGTACCAGGTGCTCAATCATATTTTTTCTAGCTCATATTTCCCTTGTGCACTATGCCTAAAATTTCAATATTAGAGTATATTTTGTTGTATATCCACAGGCATGTTCATCATTACAATTTATTGTTAGCTTCATTATAATTTTTAACTTTAAGTATATTATCAGTGTAGAACATTATTATCTTCTCATCCCAACCTAGCTATCATTAATGTTATAAGTATTTTAATATTGCATAATATTTGTTGCTATCATATTAGTATTTATTAAGCATCTTCACATTGATTATTTTAATACTATTTTTGATTAGGTGAAGTATATAATAGACCCTAGTAGCATGTCCAAAGGCATAGAGATATATTGTTGAAGTTATGGGTACTAAGTTTGGAAATAAAGATTGTTATCATGAATAAGAGAACTATTGGGTAGTAAATATAACCTATATGATAAAATTGTATAAAATGTTTTAAGAAAAGTACACCAATGTATTAGTTAATATCTGTAAATTATAAATAATAAATTAAAAGAAATAATAATAATTATTGTATATAATTTTTATTGTATGGATTTCATGAGTGTATAGTAAAGAGTGGAGAGAACAACAGTTTCACACTCCCAAATTAGGATGACTTCAGCTTGGCCTATATAAGTGGAAAGTTAGGTTAAAAATAAGATGGTCACTCTTATGTTTATAAAAGTCGCTATCTTGTGTTGTGGTTTGAGAGGTCCCTCTATCAGCAAAATAAAGATATTGCTTGACTATTATAAATTTCAAGATGCATTTGATATAGGTTTGCCTGTCTTAAAAGTATTTACATATACTTCCTCTGTGCTTAATAAATAATTAAAACTCTGTATGGATTCTTATATATTTAAATAAATATTTTATTATTAATTAAATATATGTTTTGTTTTGCTGCCATTATAACATCATTGCATAAGCACATCTGTTTATCAAAAAATCTACTTTAATAAAATTTGCATTAATAATCTTATTTTAAGAATACATTTTAATGATCTTGTAGTGTTTGTACATTCATTTTGCTTAATAATTATTTAATTACTTTACCTGCATTCTTAGAAGATAAATATATTTACTTCATATCAAATGCACTTGTTATGTAGTTGGCAGCATAAAATATGCTTTTACTGTTTTCTATATTACTTTGATACTGTTTATTCAAACTTGCATCAGAAAATATAAAAATTTTGTATTTTATTGTCAGTAAAAATTAAATAATTATATTCTAATAAATTGTAAAGTATTTAAAAATGTTTTCAAGTTATCAATTATATATTACTTAAGTATCTGAGTATATTTTGTTATCATGTAATTTCATTTCTACTTTCTTAAACTACTAATATTTCAAAATAAATTAGAAGAAATGTTAAATGTTCCATCTTTAGTTTAAATAATAATCATCATTTTTTGTTAAAAAGTTAAAGTATTATCATTAACATTCTATTCCAAGTGCATTTCATTCTGAATTTGAACCCTGAGATCAAGATATCATAAATTTGTAAAAGAATGTATAGTTCAAATTAAAATATTTTAAAACATAAGATGTGACATTTTCAACTTGCAAAAGAATTTATATTTAAGGTATTTAGGATTGAAAGAACCTATATTTGAGATCAAGATATCATAAGAATTAAGATAAAATATTTTGAATTATAAAAAAAATCTTGTATTTTAATAATCATATTTAGCTGTGATATAGTCTACAAAAGGGCTCATACTCTAGGGTGTGTTTTTAAAATCCATGGCATATTAGGCCTGTGCATGTAACCTCGGATCACTAACCAGTAACCTCTCTGATTGTTGGGTTACATGGGTATTTGGATTTCAGCATCCAACTTGGTGGGCTTGATTATAATGCTTTTTTCTTGTGTTCCCCACCCATGGTCAGACGGATTATAATATATATATATATATATATATATATATATATATATATATATATATATATATATATATTGTTAAAAGGGGGTTGCCTTGACAACAGTTTGAAATTGTTGATTGTTATTGATATTGGGATCATTTAAGTGTTAACTGGTTTTTAATGATATATATACACAGTGTTTAAAAACTATTCCTTGATAACCTTTCACTTCAGAAAAATAATTATGGACATGGAAAAAAAAATCATTTTAAAAAGCATTTTAGTTAATCCAGCATTCTTCAGGTGGCCCAAATTGCAGACCCCTTACTAACTGCTTCTTTATTATTCAGTATTAATCTATTGTAAACAACAACAATTTAATCCAAGAGTTTTGTACCTTCTGCCTGCACTCAGTGGTGAATATCACTTTTATATGAATATATTATTAATTAATAATAATTATTTCTTAATTTAGATATATTACTTTTTATCCAAGATATAAATTATAAATAATATTAAAGATCAATATATTACTTCATATTAATTGCATATGCATGGTCTTATTTAATTATACTAAAAAAATTAAATATATTGCATTTGAAAACCACTGTTTAAGATTTTTATACTTTAATAAAGACATCAGAAAATAGATAAATCACTCAGTTGAACCAGAATTTTTTCAGTTGGTACAAACCAAATCTTCAATATTTCTTGCACCCTTCCACAATAATTTAATGAAGTGTTATATCATAAGCTAAACTCTCCAGACAGTAGTGCTACCCAATGGAAGCAGAGTAATCAATGGATGCAAGAAGATTTGTGCATAAAATCCCTATCTAGAGTCTACTCATCCAATATCACCAGACTAATTTCTAGTTTGTGACTTTTATCAGCGAAGAGCCTTGGATCTAAGAACACTACATCTACATCTTAAAATCTAATGCAACTCTCCAGAAGACATTTTTTACCTTTTTTGTTAACTGTAAAGCTGCGAGTCCAAAATGAGGACACTCATAACTCTATAGGCAACTGAAAAGGTAAAAGATGGTTTTTGGAGGGTTGCATTAGATCCTAACATCTCATTGCAGAGCTCTCAGATCCAAGGCTCATCACTGAAGATAGCCACAAGCTAGAAACTAGTCTGGGAATATTAGGTGAGCAGGCATTAGATAAGTATTTTACATGCAAACTTTCTTGCATCCATTGATTAATCTGGCTTGCACTGATGTTGCTACTTTATGCAGGGGTTTGCCTCTGTTACAACCACTTGTCTTTGAAGATTAACATCTTTAGAAAAATGTAGTAATGACTGTTAGGCATCATTTATTAATTTATATATTATTTTAATATTACTTAAAGTTTTTACATATAGGGTAAAATCAGTTTTTTTGAGAAGTTAGTTCAGTTAACTCATTGAATATTTTCTTATTGAATTCTTTTACATCACATGGATATCTGGAACACTCATAAAGAAACTTATATGCAAATGATCTCATTCATTTAATGCTATTTCTTTTTCATTTCTCACATAATAACAGTAATAGGAAAAATAATAGACTGAAAATCATTAGTTGGAAATTTGCATGAAGCCATATAATCAACAATGTATTATTTTGAAACTAGATTTGAGACAGAAGATTTAATTGGCAAAGTTTTGGAGGAACCCAGAAAAGATATGAAATAGCTTGAATTATCTATCTAGTTATGGATTGCTCATTCAAATAGTAAAAATAGTTGTAGTTTCTTTAATGATGTTAGTAGTATTATAACTTTATCTTTCCTATTGCTTTGCCAAATCCATATAATATTAATATCATCTATGTTCTTTATTACTTTTATAATGTTTTTTAACAACCCAATATGACAGTTTCAATTGCCCCAGCAATCTTCTTCAGAAATTTTAGTACTAGAAAAATTAAGATTTGAAGATATAAGTAGAAGTTCTCAAGAAGATTGCTGGTGCAATCAAAACTGTCATATTAGGTTGTAAAAAAAGCATTGTCAAAGTAATAACGAACATAGATGATATTGATATTAGTAGTAGTAGTAATAAAGATATCTTTTAATTTCTATTCTAAAGCATAGAATGTGTAAATTTTGCTTTAAGTAGATTTTTCAAGACTTGACTGTAAGGTAATGTTTATAATTTAGATTGACACAACTTCTCTAAATGAAATTCCTTTTCCAAAGAAAGGACTTTCATTGAGCAGTTAAATAAATGACAATATTTTTTTTAGAAATGCAATTTATCAATTAATAATAAACTGTACTGTATTGGATTAGCTATAATATTTAACTTGTTATGTACCATTTTAACAATCTCTAAATATCATATGATCACCATTCTTTATGCTAAAATGCAGTGCTCTCAGGTCCAAACTCTTCACTGATGAAAGCCACAAGCTAGAAACTAGTCGGGGGATATTCAATGAATAGGCAATAGATAGGGATTTTATGCGCAAACCTTCTTGCATTCATTGATTACTCTGACTTGTACTGAGTGGTACTACAATATGGAGAGTTTTGCCTTTGTTAATCTTTAAATATAGATAAAAAAAAGGCTAATATTATCTGTGCCCACTATTTATGCTCTTACATTACATTACATAATCAAGAGTAAATAAGCAATTATTTTATCTAGCACCATGTTTACAATTATATTACATTCAAATATCAGCCTTTCAAGCTAATTGAGTATGCGCCTTTTGAGAGTGTTAAATAAATGAATACTTTCCTCTTCAATCCAAGAAATAGTATTTATGCAGGAATAAAAAGGATCTCTTATTCCTATGACTCAAATTCTTTTATATGAGCAAATCTAAAGTACTGTTGAGGAGAGCGAGAGTAGAATTCTCACTTTAAATTACTATTTACGATGTTTTTGACTGAAGAGGAAAGTATTCATTTATTTAACACTCTCAAAAGGCACGTGCTCAACTAGCTTGAAAGGCTGATATTTGAATGTAATATTACATAATCAAAAAAAAGAAACTGTATTTTGTGGTATATTATTACATCAATGCCATATATGATTCAATGCAGTTGTAGGGTGTCAGGCTCTGGATTTAATGCCTTCAGCTAAATTTTAAGTCTGGCATTTCAGGCACTGAAACTGCTTATGAACTCTTAATTAAACAGCTAACTCTCCATACAGTAGTGCCACCCAGTGCAAACCTTAGTAATCAATGAATGCAGGAAGGTTTGTGCATAAAATCACCATTTAGTGCCTACTCATTCAATATCTCTAGACTAGTTTCTAGTTTGTGGCTTTCATCAGTGAGAAGCTTTTCATTCTCAGAGTGCTGCATCTACATCTAAGGATGTAATACAACCCTCCAGCAGTCACCTTTCACTGATTTAGTTAACTATAAAGCTAGGGGCTCGTGATGAAAACACTTAATGTCTTCAATCCATGCTTATTCACTTGTATAGTCATATGAATCTGAATCCAGTTCAGCATCTATACATTTTGGTATCCTAGGTTTATCAAAAACCACAGTCACCATCATCCCATAGACAAGGATGGTGTAAAACCAATAAAACATCACATGAACCCAATTTCCTATGCTTACACAAACTGTTATTAACAGTAGCAAACTCTTCTTACAGTAGTGCCACCCAGTGTAAGTCTTAATAAACATTAGGTGGGGATTTCATGCACAAAACATCCTGCATCTATTGATTATTAAGACTTGCATTAGGTGGCAGTACTGTATGGATAGTTTGCTACTGTTAATAACAGCTTGGGTAAGCACAGAAAATGGTGATCATGTGATGCTTATGAACTCTTGATTACAACAATACCAATAAAAGACAAAATCTATTTTTGAAAACTTCAATGCAAATATTGTTAATAACAATAAACTACTGCAGATTTATTTAAATTAATAGTAATGGTTCAGTGAATTCATTGAATGATCTTTTTTTTTATACAGAATTTTTGCAAAACCTGAACTATCTAAAATATGTTGTTTAGACCAGGGGTGGGCAAATAGTGACCCGAGAGTCACATGTGGCCCTCTAATAGTTTTTATGTGGCCTGCCAAGTCAATCAGAAAAATTCACCTTGAACTGAGATTTCCTTCCCATGCGCAACCGAAGATTCATTTCATATTTTCCACTAGGATGGCCACATCAATACACATGTGCAGTGTAGTTATGATGTGCAGTAGTTTTCCAGTTGATCTGGTTAATTTCAATTTTGTCTTTGCATTAGCAAATATATACATTTCCAACTTTAGTGAAATCACGAACTCTCCGAAAAAATGTAAAATCGGTGATGAATGTCATGTGTTTAATGAAGAATGGACAAACAAATATTTCTTTGGTAATACAGGAAATAAAGCAGTGTGTTTATTGTGTCATGAAAAAAGATGTGGCCCTCCACTAACCTTCATTCCACAAAGTGGCCCCAAATGTTGCCCTCTGCCAATCTATGTGGTCCCCAAGCCAAAACAATTGCCTGGTTTAGACAATTATAAAAAAAACTTGGATGAATCCAGACATAAAACAAGTACATTTTTTGGATTATGTTATAATTAGAAACTGTAACGAAAGAGAACTCCATATTATATAAGCATTTAACAACACGGAATAATGGACAAATCACAATTAGTCTATTCTAAGATTAAAAGGTTAGAAACATTAAAACATTGATCCCATTACAATTACATTGACAGAAATTATCACTTTTATTGTTTCATAGAAATTGCTACTTCTACTGATTTCTACCAAGTTTCAACAATTGTAAAACTGACAATTGGAATTTTTAAACTAGTCATATCATTGAGACATAAAAATCTATTAAAAATATTTTATAATAGTAAACAAATAGTTGCTCAGAAGGTCATGTGTGAGTTTTTAAAGTGATAGTTTGAATTTCAATCTATGAATTATAGCTTTTGTAACTGCTACTTATCACTGAATTAAAACATATAGAGCAGGAGGTATATTTGGAACATGGAAAAGTCTGTTTTTGTTTTTATACTTTCGAAAAAATGAGTAGTCCTATGGAAATAAATGTACAAATAATGATTCAATTTAAAGAAAACAGATAAGAATGTTTAAAATTAGTGGGGTGGGGGGAGATATTACAAAAAGATACAGTCATTTGATGATTGAAGTTATTTTAGATCTTGTATGTGATGCATGGAAAGAAACATAAATCTGATAAACAAAATCATAGATCAATTAAATTATTAGATAGTAATTTTTAAAAATAAAACAATGATAATATTTTGACCATATAGAGGGGAGAATTTTAATAATCTTTTGAATAATAACAAGAATTGAGCAAATTCCTTTTAATGATATTTTTACCCTGACGTCTAGTTTGATGAACTTAAAATGACTTTGTAATATTTAAATCTGAAAAGCAGTGGATTCTAACGTTATTTCTGAGAATTTGTTTTATTAATATATGAACCTATGAAATTGTATCATTTGATATTAAGGATATGTTCATTATTCCAATTTATAAAAATAATATTGGCATCAGCATGAGATTGGAGCTTTCGATCATCAGATTTCAATGGGATGGATGGCTGAAGAGTTGGAGGTTAGAGTAGATTGAAGCCTGACCATTAAAGTATGAGGGTTTGCTACCTTAATATAAACTGAGCACTGATTATATATGTCTGTGAGAGATGATAATCTGGACCAACTGATGAGTGCTGGTTCAGCATAAAATATGTATATTGGTGATTATTTGTCTTTTCTACATGTGTGGGGTCATGTGTATCAGTGGTATGAGATAGTGTGGATAGTTGAATGGTGTTTGAAAGTCTGAGTTCAAATCCCCTATATTTACAATTAGGCTCCAGGTATGGGAAGAGTGCCTGTAAATAAGAGATAAAAAAAAAGAACTGCGCTAATTATTGTGGAATATACTTTTTACATTTAATCTATCATGCGACTCCATTAAAAAAGAAGATTCATGGCAATGTTCAAAAATATTTGACTCTTTACAAAAGTTTATTTTTATTATATAGCTATTACATGATGACTTAAAAAAACATTATTAGTTATAACTGAAAACAGGTTTATTATATACCTGTGTGTCTATATATGTAATATAGGGTATATGAGCACAGACTTTCAGATGACCCAGATGATAATCTGGATCAACTGATGATTGCTGGTTTAGCATGAAATATGTATATTGGTGATTATTTATCTTTTCAGCATATCTGTGCTTGAGTGTATCAGTGATATTAGATAGAGTGGAGAGTGATGGGTCATCTGAAAGTCTGTGCTCATATACCCTATATTACATATATAGACACACAGGTATATAATAAACCTGTTTTCAGTTATTACATTATGGAGATGTCTGCCCATCCTTGCACATGTATTAAATGGATTATGTCCCGTACATGTGGGGTTCAGATTGACTTTAGGTCAACATGGGTGTGACAAGAATCTCGGCCTCAGGGTGGCCTTTGAGCATTCCATCATCAGATTTTCAATTGGATGGATGGTTGAAGAGTTGGAGGGTGTATTAGATTGGAGCCTGTCCATTAAAGTAGGAAGATTGTCTATCTTAATATATATCTGAGCACTTATAGTATATATGTGTGGGAGATGATAATCTGGACCAACTGATGATTGCTGGTTTAGCATGAAATACATATATTGGTGATTATTTATCTTTTCAGCATATATGTGCTTGAGTGTATCAGTGATATTAGATAGAGTGGAGAGTGATGGGTCATCTGAAAGTCTGTGCTCATATACCCTATATTACATATATAGACACACAGGTATATAATAAACCTGTTTTCAGTTATTACATTATGGAGATGTCTGCCCATCCTTGCACATGTATTAAATGGATTATGTCCTGTACATGTGGGGTTCAGATTGACTTTAGGTCAACATGGGTGTGACAAGAATCTCGGCCTCAGGGTGGCCTTTGAGCATTCCATCATCAGATTTTTAATTGGATGGATGGTTGAAGAGTTGGAGGGTGTATTAGATTGGAGCCTGTCCATTAAAGTAGGAAGATTGTCTATCTTAATATATATCTGAGCACTTATAGTATATATGTGTGGGAGATGATAATCTGGACCAACTGATGATTGCTGGTTTAGCATGAAATACATATATTGGTGATTATTTATCTTTTCAGCATATATGTGCTTGAGTGTATCAGTGATATTAGATAGAGTGGAGAGTGATGGGTCATCTGAAAGTCTGTGCTCATGTACCCTATATTACATATATAGACACACAGGTATATAATAAACCTGTTTTCAGTTATTACATTATGGAGATGTCTGCCCATCCTTGCACATGTATTAAATGGATTATGTCCTGTACATGTGGGGTTCAGATTGACTTTAGGTCAACATGGGTGTGACAAGAATCTCGGCCTCAGGGTGGCCTTTGAGCATTCCATCATCAGATTTTCAATTGGATGGATGGTTGAAGAGTTGGAGGGTGCATTAGATTGGAGCCTGTCCATTAAAGTAGAAAGATTGTCTATCTTAATATATATCTGAGCACTTATAGTATATATGTGTGGGAGATGATAATCTGGACCAACTGATGATTGCTGGTTTAGCATGAAATACGTATATTGGTGATTATTTATCTTTTCAGCATATATGTGCTTGAGTGTATCAGTAATATTAGATAGAGTGGAGAGTGATGGGTCATCTGAAAGTCTGTGCTCATATACCCTATATTATTAGTTATAATGGAAAATTTAGAACCTTTTAAAGAAAAACTGATGATACATAAATATATAGAGAAGTTTCAACTTTGTTTCCATTTTTATGACTCCCGCTTTTGGAATGGTTTATATAGTTGGCCTCGTGAAATAGACATCAAGATGTGATGCAGTTTTGATTAATTTAGAATTATACAAGACCCAAATAAGAAATCATTTCGACTGCTAGATTTAAAGTTTTTTAAACTGAAGTGACAAAAAAGATTTGTTAATATATTAAATGCAAACTATAAAGCATTTAATTTAACAATAAATGATAAAACAAAAATTCAAGTGCTTTAACAACTGACAATTTTTTTTTATTCACCAGATTGAATAAAAATTTGAGTAAATTTTATTCGTCAATTATGGTTCTAGTCCATTTCTATTCATAGATATATTCATCATCATCATCATCATCAACCATTATCAATCCACTGCAGGATGAAGGTCTCTCCAAGTTCAATCCATCTCCTCTGATCTTTAGCTTCTCTTCTCCACATCACCCATGCACACTGTCTTATTTCGTCCATCCATCTCACATGTGGTCTCTTTCTGGTCTTTTAAATCTCTTGGATCCAGTTTAAGATTTCAATTGTCCGTCTATTATCATCTATTCTAGCAATAAATATATTAATGTACAATAATTAGAATTGTTTTAATTTAGCTTCTAAAAATTGAATTATTTTACATTCAAATTGTTTAAATGTAACAAAAAATTTAAAATAAAATTAATAACTGAAGAAAAGTATTAAAAGAATGTAAGAAAAATAGTCTGCAGTAAAACAAAAGAATTATTTTTTAACCAATTATAACATGAAATTGTCATTGATGTCTCATCTCTTAGAAGCTCCAAAAGATGAGTATATACTTCTAATGTCTTTTCTTCATCTAAAATTAAATATTTTAAATAAAAATCTAAATCTAGCCAAATGATTAGTCAATGTAGTGTGAAAAATAATCATAAAATGTGAAAATATTTATGAAAAATAGTTGCATTTGCTAGTTGTCACCAAATGTCATTGATATGCAAATAACGGACAAGCGGTATTCACTTGTCTTATTTTTCTTGTAAAATTTTAAAATTTTCAAATAGCAACCCCAAGCATACTTTGCACTGTCTCAGAAATGGCAATTAAAACTCATTTGCCTCAATTTGCATAAATTTCCATTTCTACAATGCAGTTATAACAACAGCAGTTATGAGTATGAGACCAAGTAGTCTCGTGAAAGCACTAAGCTCTATAATTTAATAGTTTTATATTTTAGTAAAACTTTGCATTTAAACATATATTTTCTAGCTTCATTGTCTCTGCATACAGCACACACACATATATATATATTAGTTTATATTTAGGTAATGTAAAAATTAATTATGAATGTAATAAATTATGGAAAATATATTTATTTACGTTCAAAATCTACTCCGAAAGCATAAAACATTTTGGTGTGATTTTTGATTTTGACAGTTTGAAACACCTGCTCAACAATGGTCAAAGTTGACAGTCAGAATTTTGTGCACCATATAAGTCAAAAGAGACTGGACAATTGACACTTTATATGACCATATATGTCAAGAAAAATTCGATATTTTTTGCTAAAACACTGCCAAATGTGAATTTGTTTTGGAATTAAAACTTTAAATATAGATTAAGCTATAAGTTTACTATAAAATAAGCATAAAATGACCAAAATTGGCTAGATGCAAAATGTAAATGTAATATTTCTTTTTTGTAATAATCAGGTAATTAAAATATTATTTGCAAGCTCTTTATAAATCATTTGTAATACAAGCTTGTT
Organism: Epiperipatus broadwayi; assembly: GCA_028023455.1. Classification (NCBI taxonomy): domain Eukaryota; kingdom Metazoa; phylum Onychophora; class Udeonychophora; order Euonychophora; family Peripatidae; genus Epiperipatus; species Epiperipatus broadwayi. The sequence goes on along the minus strand of JAQFVV010000885.1, from coordinate 34,013 downwards.
TAAATTAGGTCATGTGACATCTGACTTTATTTATTTGTAATTTTATGAAGAACATTATAATCAATAACAAAAATATTAAGTGATGTTATATAGTATGACTTCAGAAGTTTAAATAAGAATTGACTTAAAAAGGACAAACACTTTCTAGTTTTAAATTATTTTTTCAAAATGTGTAGTAAAAGATAAAAATAACTGCATACTCATGTCCATAGAAGTATGACAGATAACTTTACAATCAGTAATAAAGATCAGATCATATTAGAATCATTTAAATTTGTTTCCATCTGCATAATGAGGCTTATTTAACTAATCCCGTTTAATCTAGACACCTAATAGTGGGCAACTATTGGATGAGATGGCTATTGACATACCCGAAAAAAAAATCTTGGACCTATTTGTGACTTGAAAAATAATTGAGGTTTATCCCATTTAGGCATTCAGAGAAGATGAGGTGATGACTAGGTCATGAAATTCTTCATGTAAATTTCTAACTAAGAATGTGCAGAGAAGAAGTATTACCCAAAATATAATGTAGCTCGTCATATTATTACTGTTATGCATTTTCAAATAAGAAATAAATATATGCTATTTCATTTATTATTGATAACAATTCTGAATCTACACTACAGTTTAGTAGGGAGACATGTCTAATATGAATTTGCTACTATATAATGATGTCACATTTAATGAATTTATTTAAAACAAACAGTTTAAATTAATCATTTGGGACAAAAAATTTTAGTAATAGGGATTTTCTGCAGAAGACAATTTTCCCTTAGCACATTCACAAAATGTATAATAATTATATGTACATTTGTTAGATAAAGAGATTGCAAATAAGCTCTTAACAAGCTTTGCAGAATATCCCCAACCCTAGACCAGTTTCTGCTACTGGCTTCCTCAGTGAGGTGCTAGGATATTCAAGCATTATCCTAGGACCTCACTGACGAAACCAGTAGCAGAAACTGGTTTGGGGATATTCTGCAAAGCTTGTTAAGAGTTTATTTGCAAGTTCTTTATTCAACATTTGTAATACAAGCTTGTTAAATTAGGTCATGTGATATATGACTTTATTTCTTTGTAAATATATGTACATTCTTTAAAACTGACTTGCGAAAAATATCAACAAATCAACATTTTTATCATTATTAAATTATTATAGGATTGAATTTATTTATGGGAGTGTAACTGTATTTTACTGGGTTCCAAAAGACTGTAAAAGACCCAGAAAGAGACCACATGTGAGATGGATGGATGAAATAAGGAAGGGTGTGGGGTAATGTAGAGCAGAGAGGCTAGAGATCGGAAAAGACGGATTGAACTTAGAGACCATTATTCTATAGTGGATTGATAATAGTTGACGATGATGATGATTTGTATTATTGCTTTCCTTATAAAATTTATTAAATGCACCAGTGCTACAACGTATATATTTTTTCAAAAATTTAAGGATTATATCAGCATAGTAATAAATCGGGGACTAACAGATATAATGTTCACATGCAATATATATATTACACACACTTGGCGTGAAACATATATCTATATATAAATAAATGCAAATAGAAATAATAAAAAACGAAGATTTTGTGATTTGAGTTGAAGAACTTATTTTTATTTATTTTGTAAATAGTGTTTGTACGGTCTGTTTGAATGTTGTAATTGCATTTAAATTTGACTTAATTTTAAACAAGTGTCACCAAACATAGCTTCTAAATACATGCAATTAATTTAAACATTTTAAAATACAGTATTTGTGAAGAAAAAAAAGGAGAATTTAAATGTAAGCATTTACTTTGTTTTAAGAGGGAGCCTCTTGCCCAGACTTTACTCTTACACACGTCATGTGACTTACTTTCATTAAAGGCAGCTGTAAACAATGTTTACAATTTAAAACAAGTCCCTTCTAATCTTAGTTCTGTCGCCCCTCTCCCCATCTATCCATTAATAGAATAGAAATGAGAGCTTTTAATTATCACCAAACTCAATTAAAAGATTAACACACTTAAGTATATATATTTAAAGTAGTTTCCCATTCAGGGAATTTAAATGTTATGTAGACTTTCAACTGTCATTCAGATTTCAATGTATTAAAAAAAAAAAATCTGTTGAATTAAAAATAATTTTTTTTTATTAATATTTCAAAATTGTTTATAACTAATTAAACGTTGAAACAATAACTTTTTCAAATAGTGGACAATGCGAAAAGTTAAGAGAGGGCCTAAGTTTTGTATATTAATAAAAAAAAAAAAGAAAAGACTTACGTAATATCTTTATGAAATAAATATCAAATATATTCTCTTAATTTTATATAAACATTTTTATAAAAGTGATTATTTAAAAAAACAATTTTTAAAAATGCTATAATGGACAGGCTCGTTTTAAAACTATTAATAATATAAATGATGGTAAATGATAATATTTCTATTAATTTAATTATTATAAACATGTTAATAGAAACCATTTACTTAAACATACATTGAAAGACTGTATTTAAATTTATTCAAAGAAGATTTGCGGCAAAGTTGTGAATGAATAAGTCCCCTGCGTTCTATACTTACACCAAGCATATTTAACTTGTCTGTGCAGCTCTGGAGTATTCTAATTAAAATTTTGACTTTAAATGCACTCAGTGGCATATCTGATTTGTAAAAGAAGGAATAGAGGGAGTTCTTTAATAAAAATTTTTTAAATATGTGTTCAATGTTTAATCTATTACAAATTTAAATACGAGAATGCAAATCTGTTATTTAATAAATATTGAACGTGCGTTTGCGTGTATATATTTATATAATATACATATGGCCATTCCTTCAGCTTTTTGATAAAAAGATTGTCTACTAAATAGTGCTCAGCCTGAATGATTCGCACAATCGTCGCCATTTGCTAACAAAACGAATACAAGTTTAACTCTGTGTATTTGAAAGATTTTTTAAATAGAAGAATCCCAAGAAACAAAATAATGCGTTAAAAATAAAAATAAATATCTTATTTAGATATTTATTAAAAGCGCTTTCCAAAGGTTGAATAATATAATAAGAATATGAAAAGTAACAATATATATAAAAGAACAATTAATATTATACAACACAACATGGAGTAAGTTGAATGATAAAAAGATATTGAATAAAAAAAGGCAAGTCAAGAAAATTGGTCATTTTTTAGAAGTAAAGTGATAAATTTGTAAAAGACTAATACATAAATGAATAAAAAAGGTCAGTCAATAAATGAATGAAGATCTGACGGCATGGAGAGAAAACAATAAGAAAACAATTATTAATTAGATCAATTTGGGAAGAAAGCTGTATATGACATGTGAAAACCTCATAATGAGGAATCTACAAGTGTGCTTGAAAATGACATTTATATAAATTTGTTGCAAGACAAACCTTCCAAAATTCTCTTCCTTTTTTCAAAGAGAAAATGTTTATATCCTATAGTGATCTGATAATATATATTTGGTATTTTCACCATCTACCATTAGATGTTGAAAGTCTAGAAATTTTTAAATTTTATTTAAACTTTTCAAATATAAGCAAATTGTTACTAGTAACACACAAATAGACAATACAGATTAGGAGATGTACTTTTATGATAGTAGACTCTAAACTATCTTACCCAACAAGTTAAAAAGCACATCAATTTGTCATATCATCTTGATATTATATTTTCATAGTCTTATAGAATGTTCTTAAATGAATTTTTAAAAATATCTTTATGTTACATTTATAAGGGATTTAAATCTCACCTTTATATAAGAATTTGGCAAAACAATTGTTCTACAGGCAACTAATTTGGTTACTGTAATTATATTACTATGATTTTAAACTTTTAAAATGAAGAATCAAAACATTAAAAATCTACATTGAACCTTAGCAGCTGTGTCTGTCTTTCTATTTAAGTTCTGGCATCCATTGATTACTCTGGTTGGCACAGGGTGGCACTACTGTATGGAGAGTTCTGCCTTGTTTAATATATATATTGACTCACATTTCCAAATTAAGTACATTGCAAATTAAAAAATTTTGAGACTTTTATTTTATCAGAGATGGATCGAAGATTTGGATATTTTGGACATTATTTCCTAAACTAAGATCTTTATTTGTTATATATAAAATATTAAATAAATAAATAAATATTTTATGCAAAAATAGCATAACCAGTAGCATTCTATAAATCTAACAAAAGCACACCATCAGATCTTTATTGCATCTTCAAAACTGTTGCATGAAAACATTTATAAACAGTTCCAAAAACCACTATCATAAAAATATAACACTAAGTATACCACTTTGTATAAATTGATTATTTTAATTATCTCCAATTTTTCATCAAAAGGTAATAATTCTCCCATTTTAGCTTATAAAAGTTTTAGAATACAAACAACTTTGGCTTTGTTCCACTCTTTTTTGACACTTTGAAGCAAAATATATTTATTAACATTACAGTTTTGACTGTTCCTAGCAGTCTTCATCAGATCTATAAAGTTACTGCAGTCTTTGTCAGATCTATAAAGTTACTTTTGTTAAACAAAAGTAACTTTATAGATCTGATGAAGACTGCTAGGAACAGTCGAAACTGTAATATTAATAAATATATTTTGCTTCAAAGTGTCAAAAAAGAGTAGAATGTGGTTATTATATGTTATATATTTGAAAAGCAAAAATAAAGAAGAAAGAATAAGAGAAGTTATTGAAGAACTTTGGCTTTGGTTAACAACCAATTAAATTTAATTAATTGAATCAAATGCCTTAATATAATCAATAAAAACATTATACAAGTTACTCATTTGCTCATGAAACTTTTAATTTTCATTTTTCTAAAACCATTCTCTATGATCAGAAACAATCTTGCATTAATTTTTTTGAAAGTGTCTATGCTGTAGTAAATAATGTTGACAATGTAGTCACATTTCATTTAATGATTTGTCCTTCCAAAAAAAACAAAAAAATACAAGATGTGGCTATTTATCTGTTTATTAAACTTCTCTTCTCTAAAGGATGAATTTCACTGAAAGCAATTATATCAAGCTTAATTTTTTACTGCTCTTTATTTATGAGTACTGTTTTCGAGGAACTCAAATCAAGTAAAGTTTGCATATCCATGTACCTATATTTTAAAAAATTAAGACCCTTATCTTTGGTACTTCTATTATCTTTTTGTCTTATTATCTTAATATGACTGATTTTACAATTATTTGTAGTACTATTTTAATGAATGTTCTGCTAAGCATCACAATCTAGCTAGATGGGTGAGACGTACTATTTTAAAATCATCTTTATTAGATGCTTTCTGCTTTTGTGGAATATTGGGACATTTTTGTAATAGAGCTGTAATCCTACTTGTTCATTTTATTTTTTTATAAATTTTAACAATAGAAGCATTCTTAAAATCAGGTGGCACAATTTCCCAGTGCAATATATATTTTAAAAATTCAATAATTTTTTTTTTTTCATATGTCATAGCATCGGCCGGGAGGCGAACCCACAACCGTCTGCAACCAACTACTTGCTTGCAAGGCGGCTGCGATGACCTCTAAAAATAATTTTGAAGCTAATATTATCCTTATGTAGAAAAGTTTGTACCATAACAAGATTTACAATCTTTATATTTTTAAGATTACAAAGATTTTTTATTAAACTGAATATCTTTGTGTAAATCTGAATGAGTCGGTAGGATGGCTGGCTATATCATTAAATATTATATTTTCAGTTTTTCAATCATTTTTCAAAAGTGACCAAAATACTTTTTATAGCTATTAAAATACGATCATTGGCGAATGCCTTCCACAGATTTAATAGAATTATTATATCTTTTTTTCGATTCACATATTAGTTTCAATGTATCAAAAAATATTTAAAATGTCCATGAATAATATTTTTAAGACCTTTTTATTAATTGCGTAACTTTTACCTTTAAATTTTTATTAGGCTTATGAAACTCCATATTCAATTTATTATTACTTCCTGCTAAAAATGCTATAAGTTTCCTCTAATCTAATCACTAATAGCAACACCATTGTCAAAGAACCAGTCAAGATTATCTTTTTTTTTTTACTGAAACCATATATTTATATTGATACCACCCTTCTTAAGAGAATTTCATGCCTCAGTAACATAACAATCTTAAAAATAATCAATTTTAATGTTTAATAACACATGAATAATATATGCCTCTGTTGTATGAACACATTTTAAATAGATTACATTATAATATACTAGATTATTGCTAAAGAAATGATAATAGATGGACAACTGAAATCTTAAACGGGATTCCAAGAGATTGTAAAAGACCCAGAAAGAGACCACATGTGAGATGGATGGATGAAATAAGAAAGTGTGCAGGGGTAATGTGGAGAAGAGAAGTTAAAGATTGGAGAAGATGGATTGAATTTGGAGAAATCTTCATCTCGCAGTGGATTGATGATTGATGATGATGATGATGTAACATGAACTTTTTTTTTGCCTTCTGATTTCTAACTACAATGTAGTGTATTAGATGCTACATTTTGGTTATGGGTGCAATCAAGTTTTTACTGGAAAGAAAAAACAGCTATTAAAAAATCTGTAAACAAATTTAAAAATTTTTTTTAAGATTAAACAAATTTCTTGCTGAACAGATAACTGCAGTGCGGGGTGAAGACATAAGACTTGCCTACCTTCTATTTGATTTAATTTTTTTAATGAGTGTGGTTTTGAAAAGAATAAAGTTAATAAGCAGAATACAATGGCCAATTGCTTATAATGATAATATATCTTCTTGCAAACAAAACAAAAGCCAAGAAGTTTAGAAGCATATTAATGTTTTTAAATATTTAAGAAGTACTTTGACTTATAAAAAAAAATGGCAAAGATATTGGAATAAAAATAGCAATTTCTAAACAGGTCTTTAATAAAGATAGATGATTGTTTTGTAGACAAGTTGAAATTTATATATAAAAAAAGGTGTTCATATTTTTTTACTTGGATTATAGCTTTATCACACTAATTTGGATGATTAAAAATAAAATTAGAAATATTGAAGATTTTTTGAGTTGGAAAAAATAAGTTGAAAGTGTAGAATTTATAATGTAGAATTGTTAAAAAAATAAATGAAAAATTATTTATTGGAGAAATTACAAAGTAAAAAATAAATTGGATTAGGCATATATTTTAGTGAGAAGAATTGTGAAAACAATATATTGAAAGAAGCTATTCATAATAAAAGAAAGAATGATATGAAAAAAAAAATTGATTAATATGGATAGGAAAACTTTAAGATTGTTGCACTATTGTCATGCAAGATCTGCCATATGACACACACACACACATATATATATATATTAAAAAGAAATATATTTACTTATTTAAATTTTTCAGTATATATCATTTTTAAAATTTTATTTTTTCATATACATGTTTAATTCTTTTCTCAAAAACAGGTTGAATAATAAACAATATATCTTAAAAACAAAGGATAACATTTAATAATTAACAGTAATATTTCACTATCATTTTCTGGTCTTTTAAAACAATTTTGATACTTGTGTATTTTACTGTCTACCAAGATGGCAAATTGTATTTTTGATAAATATAAAGTTTCAAAGGCTACAAGAAATCTTTCAAAAAATGACTGCTATTAAATGCCATATTTATTATTTACATTTTAATTTTTATTACTATTATTTTAAAAAAATAAATCATTCTGGAAAAATTAATTTTACACTTTATTTATTATTTTTTTGTATTATACTTATTAATATAAAAATGAAAAAAAGATAAAAGAGAAAATATTCACATTGGTGCACTGCAATTCCTAATGGCGTCCAAAATTGCCACAAATAAATCTAATTAGTAGTGCAATCATTGCCAAATAAATTCTGCTAAATAGGAATCTAGATATTGTTACATGGTTCACTGGTAGCTGCCAAATTTTTTCAATGTTTTGTGTATGCACACTGGTAGTTGGCTCAACAAAATTATAGTGGTGATCTATTTGTAAATGTTAAAAGTCCTGCATACTTTTTATTCATGATTTTTATTAGATTTCCAATGGTCCAAATAAATTGTAGATGTATCTGTGACATTTTGTTTTGGCATGTCTATAAGAATATTTACTGCTCTGTCTGGAACAGTTACAATGAAGCACTCACTGGTTTCTATGCACAAACCGTTAAATAACTCCTGTTGTTCAAGTATTATCTCCTGTTGATTTTTATGCTTGGTAAAAAGAGTTTTGTTGATTCAACAATTCTGTTAGGCTTTCCAATTTTGCATGATAGTCAAGTTAAAAGGCTATATGTGCACACTTCCCTCAGGTAGTTGTACTAATCCATGATGGTGTTGTTGGACAAATCTGACTGTCCTTTTCACTACTTAATGGACATTAAACCTCTACTCTAGCTGTAAATAAATATGAGTGCAGTCAGAAACAAAATTTTGAAGTCTACAAACCATGTTTCTTTACAAATGAATATTTTGTTTAAACAAGATTTCATATTGTATCACCATTATGGGGCTGTTTGTATGTAAATTATCATATTATAATCATAAATACACTTTTCAGTAGGCCAGACCCTGTACCTTTGAAAATATTCCAGTGCACAGTAATCTCTGAAAGAAAGGTATCAAATTTTGATCATTATGAATATTTTGCAAAAATACTACTGAAATAAAAAGATACAATAAGTTAAAATAAAATATGATAATGTTCAATGTGTCTTGTTACTTTAATGTTATAGACAAAAAAAAAAAAGCTTCTTAATGAAATTTATTGGAATTTATTACTTTTTTTTAAAATTTAAGTTATTAATTTTTTTTTAATTTAATAATTAACACATATTTGTTAATAGAAAATGAAAAAATAAATTGTATGCCCCTGAAACTGTATATTTATGAAAAATATGATCTGCCATCTTGGTAGACAGAAAAACACAGAAGTACCAAAATTTGTTTTTATCATGTAGATATGTAAACTATATCATTAATTTTGATACAGTCATTACATTAGTAAAAGAATATATTTGACCTAATTTTAAAAGCAGATGCACCTGTATCCTCTATTGCCTTTTAGATAAAGTTTGAATAATTACATTTATCAAATAAATGTAAGATTATTATTCCTAACAGTAAAATCTGGTATTGAAAATTAGTCTTTTATAAACTAGATGATACAAAACTGTTCTTGTTTATCATATTTGTTTTTATTATTAACATTCCTATCCAGTGAAATAAGTTGCTTACAGTTATTGAAGAAATAAATATACTAAAAATATATATTGAAATGGTTTTATATCTATATAAATGTTTGAGCAAGTTGGTTTGGGTTGATTTGGATTTTAAGTTTTTAATTTAATGTTTGCTGGATACACACCTGCATTTCTTCCAATTTTGAATTCCAGCTGGAAATTGGCTTAAGAATGGGGATTTAAATATTAAAAATAGAGATTTTCTATGCATCTACAAATCACTGATTACTCAAGTTTACACTAGATGGCAGTAGAGTTGAAAGCTATTCTTCGTTTTATCATATTGCTTTAAGCTGATAGTTTGGTGATATATTGATTTAATTTTACATATAAACATTTAATAAAAATAATTAAATAGTTAGTTGCTTGGTAGGCCATAAAAATTGAAGCACTGAAAGTATTGCTTAAATCTGGAAATCTTTAGCTCTTGAGTTTAAGAGCAAGCCATTGCACAGGGCATCATTAAATGACTAATAAAAGTTGAGCAGTAGAATAAAAATCATAATTCAAAGCAGAACAAAGGTGTAATAATCAAACTTTTTTTTAAATGGGTAAAAAAAAATGCTAATGGCGCTACTGCTTGGGAGTTCATAAGAAGTTACAGCAACAGAAGTGTGAGCCCCAGAATCGATTCGACCCCGGGATTTCCTGTCCCAAGTTGGATGCTCTACTAACTGTGCAGAGTAAAATATTATTATGTGCAAAAATTTGAATAATTTATAAAATAGATTTATTTAAATTTTTTGAAAAAGTCACCACAGGAAATAAAGCCACACTGAGAAATAAATATGAAATTGGTTGCAGTACAAAAAACCCACATATAAATAGGATATTTTTATCTATAGTTTATATATCCATATAAAACTTTATAATTATTCTATTATAAAATAATAATTTTTTATTTAAAAATTTACATATTACGCTTGTATACATATCTATAGTAAATCTATGATTTCACAGAGGCAAAACTCTCTATACAGTAGCACCGCACCATTCATTGCAAACAAGAGTAATCAATGGATGCAGGAAAATTTGTGCATTGATTACTTTGGCTTGAACTGAGTGGTGCTACTGTATGGAGAGCTTTGCCTCAGTGAAAACAGTTTGAATAAGCATAAAGAATGGTGATCATGTAAATCTATGATATATGTTGTATTAATACAAAGTATTTTAATTATACACTATTCTCCCAAAAAATATGATTAAACAAAATAAAAATGAAATCATTAATGCAGTTTATGATATGGTAACAGCATTTTAGCATCCATAAATACATTTAGTAACAATGTTTCTTCAGAATAAGTTGAAAGCAGATACATTAACTTTGAAGCTTAGAAAACATCTTATAAATGTTTTCTAAGCAGAAAAATAAGTTTTATTATATTTAATAAAAGTAAGTTTGTCTTTTTTATCTGTAAAACATTCTTGCTAGCTTAAAGTTTGAAGAATTTAACTCAGAATCTGAAATAAACAATAGCGAGTAGGGATGGCTGTATAATACAGATTTAAAAACATCAAAACAACTAGAAAGTCAAGCATTGGTGGCCTAGTGGTTAGCATAGCTGCCTTCTAAGCAACTGGCTTGGGTTTGCTTCCCGGTCAACACATTTGACATATGAAAAAAAAAACAACTAAAAAGATTGTTTGCAGACAACAAGACTTAATATTTTTTTTGGGGGGAGGGGGGTTATTGAAGGAAAAGGATATCCCCTAGAATGTATTTAATTGCAATGAAATTCTGATACTTGACTATTCAATTTATTTAAAAAGTAGATATGGTATAGTAATTTTTTATTTCTGAATAAGCATTAATGAATGCTCTCATACAAGGAGATTGCCTTGACAACTGTTTGAAATTGTTGATTGTTATTGATATTGAGATTGTCTAAGAGTTGACTGATTTTTAAGTGTATATATATAATCCTTCAATTTTCCCCCCCCCCCGAAATCCTTTTCTTTTAAAAAAAAAAAAAAAATTTTTACCCTCTTTATTTTTAATTAAAAAAATTTTTTTTTTTTTATTATTATTATTTTTGTTGTTTTAAAAAAAACCCAACCAAAAAAAGGGTTAATTAACCCATTTTTTTTTTAGGGGGGTAAAAAAAAAGTGAAAAATTAAATTTTTTTCTTCTAAAAATAATTTTTTATAAATAATTATTTGGTTGGTTTTTTTTTTTTATTACCCACCCCCCCCCCCACAAAAACCAAACCCACAAACCGCCCAGGGGGGGGGAGAAAACAAAACAAAAAAAAAATGAATTTGATTGCTTTTTTGGAATTTGTATCATAAATAAAAAAAAAGCTTGTTTAAAGCTATTAGCACCCCCTTAATTTTACAAATTTTTAAATGCAAGCTATATATAAGTCATGTGACATCTGACTTGTTATTATTACTATTATTAATAACTATATATTTTTTTAAAAAAATTGTTTACACCACAATTTCAATTTATAAATACATACTATGCACAAAACAATCTGTTATATATATATATATATATATATATATATATATATATATATATATATATATATATATATAAGCACATATTGAAAAATATATTCTTGCAATTCAATAAACAATACATATTCTATTGTGATCCAAGCTTATCAACAAAACAAACTAATGTACACTATGTATGATGTATGCAAGGAAACTTGGAACAAAATATACTGGATATCACACCTCCACTGTACGTATATAAGTTGTAACTTTAAAAAGATTTTAAAGAAAAAACCAATATGATCAGACAATGAGAAATTACCATGATATCTGATACATGCATTATGGTCTTAATTAATTTCACAGTAGCATTTAAATCTTAGTTTCTATTATAAACCAATAAGCTATTATAGCTAAGGATGAAGATAAGGATTAATATATTATCATGCAGCATCAAAAGGGAAACAAATTCTTTCATTTTTACAAATCCCATTAGATAATAAAACAAACAATTACTGAAAACAAAAATCACAAAAAATTATATAAATATAGGGGATTTAAACTCAGACTTTCAAGCAACCTTCAACTATCCACATTATCTCATACTACTGATACACATGACCACACACATGCAGAAAAGATACATAATCACCAATATACAGCACTCATCAGTTGGTCCAGATTATCATCTCCCATATATATATAATCAGTGCTCAGTTTATATTAAGATCGCAAATCTTTATACTTTAATGGATAGGCTTCAATCTACTCCAACCTCCAACTCTTCAGCCATCCATACCATTGAAAATCTGATGATAGAATGCCCAAATCTCATGCTGATGCCAATATTGTTGTTATGCCCATGTTGACCTCAAGTCATTCTGACTCCTCATGTATAGAACAGTATCTATTTAAATACATAATATATTGAGATTTATGATAAGATAAAATATAAAGACTAACTGAAACTTATCGAAAAAGTATGATAGTAAAAATAAAGAAGTATATTATCTCTAAACATTTTTTAAAATAAATATAAAAACACACAAAAGTCAAAAACTATAGTGCATTGGCAAATTCAAGCCCAAATTAGAACTTTTTTTTTTGCAGGTAATTAAAGATTTTTTAGGTAAGTTTAGAATTCTTTCATTAGTCATTCATAATTGTGAACTAAAACCATCCCAAGTAAAAATGATACACAACAAAACTACAGGTACTTAACCTATAGTTTACATTAATATTTTTTTTAAAAAAAAATCTTGTAAAACACACATACTAGCAAATATAGAATTCTTTTTTAATTGTAATGGGCAAGTTTTAAATTCTGTTAAAACTTAGCAATATTGAGAGATGACGATGATGATACTGATAATAATAATAAAGCAATTAAATAGTTTAACTTATTACATTACTTAAAATAATTATATTATCATATAATACAGATGGAAACATAATGGATGAAATTAGTCATAGAATCAAACTTGGTTGGAGTGCTTTTGGTAGAAATAACTTGATACTAAAAGGAAATATGCCTATGTGTTTGAAAAGGGAGGTTTTTAATAAATGTGTTTTGCCAGTTCTTACTTATGGACATGAGACTTGGACACTTAATAGAAAAGCAATACAGAGACTTCAAACCACTCAAAGAAGTATGGAGAGATGCATGTTGGGAGTAACAAGAAGAGATCGAAAACACAATGTATGGGTAAGAGAACAAACAGGTGTTACTGATCTCATTAAAAAAATTAAAAGACTGAAGTGGAGTTGGGCTGGATATATTGCTAGGAGAGATGATAATAGTTGGACAATTGAAATTTTAAATTGGATTCCAAGAGATTGTAAAAGACCCAGAAAGAGTCCACATGTGAGATGGATGGATGAAATAAGAAAGTGTGCAGGGGTGATGTGGAGAAGAAAAGCTAAAGATCTGAAAAGATGGATTGAACTTGGAGAGACCTTTATCCTGCAGTGGATTGATAATGGTTGATGATGATGATGATGATACACATTATTTTTAAATATTAAAACTAAACAAATATATATATATAGATTTTAAACTTCTATTTCATCAGACATTACTGAAACATTTAATTCAAGACATGAAAAAAATAAATGATATCCAAAATGCATACTTCGTGTTGAACCAGCCTTCATCAATTGACTCAGATCACAATCTCTTCATTATTTGGTTATTATATATATATATAACATATTTTGCAGGTTCATTCATGTAAGATTTAAATTAAAAGATTCCAATGTTTCAACATGATCACACAAGCCCTCAACTGGAAAATGAAAACTATATAATTATAGAAAGGCTATAAAGAGTGTTAATAAAAGTAGTTATAGATGCACTGGAAACTCCACAACTAAAAATAGGTGAATGAAATAGAAAAAGTAATAATAAATAAAAATTTAGGGAAATTTGTTTTTAAAAAAATTATTCTAAGTAGGAGGAAGTTTTCATGTGTCTTTTGTGTTTGTTGAGAAGATACTAAAAAGAGCAAATTGTATCAACAAATGTTTTGACACATGTAAACTTCCTCCTACTTGGAAGAAGTTTTTTAAAAACAAGTTTTCCTAATTTTTATTTATTATTTTTTCAATTTTGTATATCTATTTTTTAGTTGTAGAGTTTCCAGTGCCTCTACAACTATTTTTATTAATACTGTTTACAGGGTTTCTACAATTATATAGTTTTCATTTCCCAGTTGAGAGCTTGTGTGATCAAGTCAAAATGTTAGAATTTTTAAATTTTAAATCATGCATGAATGAACCTGCAAAATGTATTTTTTATATCTGCAATCCATGAAAACATTCATAAGAACACACACACACATATCTATAGCAAATTACTATAATTTATTAATATAACGGGTTTCAAAATTTTCTGAACTCAAAACTTAGATTCAAATGGGAGTTAAATTGTAACATGGCTATAAGACTTACTTGAAAAATGGTATATTTCTAAGACATTTATAATATGAGATGTCAGTATGACTTCTAGGCTGCTGGGTGTTTGTGATAGCATTGATCTGTCCCTAAGTTGCCTGTGAGTGGTTAGTGAAAGTTCAGATGCACTAATAAAAACAAATGACATACATACATGTGTGTGTATTAACTAAATATATCAATCATTGTAACTTTTACTTTAAAACATTAACTAAATAATAAATAATAATAAATTGCATAAGTACTTTCAATAACTGCTATATAATCTTTTTCAACTGCTTTCAAAGTATTTCTGTAATTTATTTATTGTAATTATAAAAGATACACAACTTTCCCCAGATGAAGGTAATATAAACATAAATTATGTGCTGAAAGACAATCAAAGGAATAGCTATAAGTAAATAATGATAATACAAAGGCAGCTAAATGATTTCAAGGGCTTTCTATGTCCTCATATTCATAGCATTAGAATGACCATGGAATATAGGTATATATAGTCAAAAGATATTCAAAGTTTATGCAGATTGGGTAGTCCATTTCTTAGATAGGGGAAGCAAGAATTGTAGTCATTAACTATATGCCAGGCTTCCTTGATCTTTCACTTAGAGTTGTTTCTCTAAATGCATGCAATGGTGGCTGATAAAGGCTCAAATGTATGACCAGTGATATTTTGTTGGTCCAAAAAAATCACCTTATGCTTGGGCTTGTCTGATCTTTTCTACACAGATATCAGTGTTGTGAAAGCTGGGTGAAGAGGGATACACATGAATCACTGTAATAAATGGCATTGCACCCTGTGTGTGGGCATATAATTTTGTATATGGTGTTTGGGTTTGATCTATATCAAGTCTATTCTTGGAGATTTTTGTAAATCTGTTAGTTGAAGGAAGGGTGCAGTAACTTATGTGATGTGTTGGCAAAAATGTTTTGTTAATATTTTTAGTGATTGGAAGTAGAATCCAGGAGCTGTCACCTTTAGGCAAGTTTAAATTCAAGTTGCAACACAATTGTTTAACTCTTGTAAGGTGGTTGCATTTAAAGCACATGCTAGTCAGGTCTTACAGATTTATTTATTATTTAATGCTTTAAATTAAAAGATATCATGATTTATATATTTAGCTATAACATATATTATTTGCAGTTTATATATATATATTCATAAGAAAAATCATACATGGATGTACCCACAAAGTATACTATTCATATATATTGTAATAATATTTTAATGTCTAAATTAATAATCACAATCATAAATTGTAAAAAATATTATTGGCTTATCTATAAATCAAATATTACTATTGTTGCTAATAATATGATTGGAAGTGATATTAATATTATTAATATTTCTATCTAGTGAAGAAATTTATTAAATTTATCCAAGAAATCTTCCTGTGCAGATTTTATAAATTCATAGTGTCTTAAAAATTATATGCATCAAATTTTGTTTTATTGCAGTAAAAAATTCATTAAAAAAGGACATACACACAAACATAAAGTGAGTTTTGTAAGAATAATACAATGACCACTAAACATCACATAATCACCATTCTTGATGCTTACACAAGCTGTTTATACAAAGGCTAAACACTCTATACAGTATTGTCACTCAGTGCAAGCCAAAGTAATCAATGGATGCAAGAACTCTGGGCATATTGGATGAGTGGGAACTAGATAGGAATTTTATGCACAACCCTTCTTGCATCCATTGATTACCCTGGCTTGCACTGAGTGGCACTAGTATGTGGAGAGTTTAGCCTCCATATAATAATAGAATGATATGACACAATATTAATTTATAGCAAGAACAAAATATTTAAATATATTTTAGTACATTAGTAACTTTATTATTACAGCTAGATGACTTAAACTGCACTTAATAATAATATAGGATTTTAACATAATATTTTAAACACAAATATGTGCATGCACAAATGGTTATGTGGTAGAATGTCTTTAAAATTAAGAATACTTAAATAAATTTATCATTAGAGTGATAATTAGGTTTATTATTAATTATAAGGGCAACTAAGAATAAATAATTAAAATGAAAAAAAATATTTAGTTTAATATTTTAATATTATAAGCAAATTATTTGTGACACAATAATGTGTATTTATTTTATTTTAATCATTAATTAATGTAATTTGATATTTTGATATTGTAAAATAATATCTATAATTTAAAAATATTATCACCAAATTTTGGTACTATAGTCTTTTAAAATTTCTATAATATTGTTTGCTTCCTACCATTTCTTGGCATCATAGAATATTCTTGTAAAAACCCAAAAAATGAAGACTTTTGGGTAAAATTTCTAATCTCATGGATCATATGTTAGGAACCCATAAATACACCTACTGTAAAAAATTGTTTAGTCTTTTACTAATTGTATGTATTTTTTCCATATGTCAAAGCATCGGCCGGGAAATGAGCCTTTTATAACAAGTGTCCACAAGCAACTGCTTGCAAGGCGGCTATGCTGACCACTCAGCTACCAACGCTTGACAACTGTATAAGATTTAAATACAAAATTACCTATCTTGGCATCCTTCACTACAATGAAGTCCGAGTTGACAACTAACCAAACATTTGGCCTCTTTAATGGCAAATATTCTTCTACATTGTCCTGAATGGAAGAAGTAAATGTGTAACAGCGTATATCGTTTAATAACAAATTTAAAAAAAAAAAAATCAAATATTTAAATGTAACTGAAAATTTGTTAAGAATGCTTCAAAGAAAGCTACACTTTATCTAGTATCTGAACCTATCCTAGCACCCCTCTGAGGAGTGCCAGAGCATGAAACCATGGTCAGAGGTTTGGGAGGGGGTCCTGACAGAGATATTTTAAATGCTTTCTCTAGCTAAGCATTTATCACAAAGCTTGTTGAGGAATTGACAATCCTCAATATAACCTACAAGCTTAAAAGAATAGGATCATGTGATCTATGACTCGTATTTTAAAGCTACACTTTATTTGAACTGCATTACTTCTCTCTTCTCCAAACCAGAAATCATTTGCTTTGGAATTTATATTTTCTATACCAATATAAAGCTTCCGATGAGTATTACAAAACTAATGGGGATTAATGGATTAACAAATTACTCTATATTATATTTACAAAAAACTACTTAAAATTTTGGATATTTATTTTAAAATTAATGCAACCAATAGATTAAATACTACTTGGTACTACAATGATAACAGTAATCTAAAGTTACGAATAATTATTATGAAAAATGACGCTTAATAAATGGAGTTATATTCATTGATATTTTATCTTCATGAAAGTGCCTATAGATTTTTATAATCAATTAAAGTTAAGCCTTAAAGGATTAATTATTACATTTAATACCTAAAAAATATAAAACAAATAATTATAAACTTGCCAAATATTGTTTTTCAAAGCTGACTATTAGTGGATTGATACTTGAAAAACTCAGCCTTTGTTATTGACTGTTTTTCATGAAGATTAAGTGTTAAACCATCAAACATCACATAATAACCATTCTTTATACTTACACAAGCTGTTTTTCACAGAGACAAAACTCTCCATATAGTAGCACTACTCAGTGCAAACTAGAGTAATCTATGAATGCAGGAAGGTTTGCATTAGATTCTAAGATCTAGATGCAGTGCTCTTAGATCCGAGGCTCTTCACTGATGAAATCCACAAGCTAGAAACTAGTCTGGGAATATTGGATAAGTAGGCACTAGATAGGGATTTTATGCACAAACCTTCCTGCATCCATTGATTACTCTGGCTTGCACTGAGTTGCACTAATGTATGGAGAGTTTTGCCTCTGTGAAAGATTAAGTGTTGGTAAACTTATCCGTTAGAATTCTCCAAGCTTGTGAATGCTAAAGTGATTGCAATTTTAAGGATATAATATAGTTATTGAATTTGTTTCATTTTATAATATTTAAATTTTTATTATTTTATAAAAGTTATCAAAGAAGTAAGATATAATAAAGAAGATACAGGTAACATATTGTATTTATGACTGTAATTTGGTATAAATGTGTGTTAGTCAAGTTGAAGTTGTACTCTTATAAAAATAAAATATACATTGGGTTAATATTCTGCTCTTTTATAAGTGATTCAGTTTATGAGCCTGATACCTATAAGAATTCAAAACAAAGCAAAACTCTCCATATAGTATGTGCTAGTATGAGATAGTGATCATGTGATGTTTAGTGGTTTAATACCTATAAGAACAGATTACTATTACTTTAATTAAGGATGCATTACAACATTCTTATATTTTGCTAATTGTTGTTGCTTAAATGAAATGCGATACTAATTTCGCCACAAAGGTGTGTTTAATTGTTATTTCATCACGTTTGATCTAATACACAGGTATTTATTGTTAAATTAGCAAGTACTTACTAGTAATAATATTACAATATTATTTATCATTTTGGTAGATAATTTATCATTATTATCGTTAGATTTGTTTTAAATATTTTACTTAATTTATTGTTAATAAAATTATTTATATATTTGTTAATTATCTGTTTCTTTTGTTGTTAATTAGTTAAGACTCACCATCTACATGTTTTGAATGAATAAAAATATGGTCACATGATCTTATGCTAGTACATATTGCTTTAAAGAAATATTATTCTTTATTTCATTCATTTATACAAATTCAGTCATAACTTTTATTCACGCGAGATATGAGTAGATATATTAAAATCCCTTTGCTATTTGGTCTTATCAATAATAAACCATTTTTCAATACTGAGATTCTGGTTTTCGGTAAATATCATATGTTATTAAAACCTTAAGATAATTGTTCATTCTGATTAATACAACATAAGAACTTAAAAACAATTTGTTAGTCTTATTAAAATGTGTAAATGTAAAAAATGTATTCATTAAATGTAATGTATACTTTAAATGCAAAAAAGAAGGATCAACTCTGAGATAGTCATATTGCTAATCTTATATATGTATCTATATATCAGTGTATTTTCCTTAAAATATTGTTAAAAAGTTTTTTATATAACAGATTCAAAAAAGGGTTTTTTAAAACCTATGCCTTACTCTGGATAATACAAAGTTGCATTCATCTTCCTGACAACCCATTTTTGTCATAGTGTATTGTATTTCATAAAGATATTATTGGGTTACAATATTTATATTAATATGTGGAAATTTCTGGTTATATTTTATTTAGAAAAAAATACAGCCAGATGTTAATAAGACCATGAAGACAGTAAACTGTTAAAGCACTAAACATCACATGATCACCATTTATTATGCTTGCTCATAACTGTTATTAAAACAGGCAAAACTCTCCATACAATAGTGTCATCAGTGCAAGCCAGAGTAATCAGTGGATAACAGAAGGCTTGTGCATAAAATACCTATCTAGTACCTACTCATCCAATATTTCCAGACTAGTTTCTCACTAGTGGATTTTGTCAGTGAAGAGACTTGGATCTGAGAGCACTGGAATCCACAAGCTAGAAACTAGTCTGGGGATTTTGGATGAGTAGGCCCTAGATAGAGATTTTATGCATAAGCCTTCTGGAATCCATTGATTACTCTGGCTTGCATTGAGTGGTACTACTGTATGGAGAGTTTTGCCTGATTTTTAAACTGTTAAAGCTGTGCTTACACTTGAAAAGGAATTCTCTTTTAACAGCTGCTCTAGTTGTTATATAGAAATAAAGCATTACAGAAAACATATATAAATATAAGAAACGAAAGTTCACAACCATTTTTTTTCCTATTGCATAATAGACTCTTCTACCAGTAAGTCAACTATTATAATTTAATAATTTTAGCGGTTGTAATTGATGAAAATATTTTAATAAGTGGGAATTTCATTTATAATTTTATTTAGACAAAACACACAGTCAGATGTTAATATGACAATAATCAATGAAGATAGTAAATTGTTAAAACTTTTTTACACTTCAAAGGAATTTCCTTCTAAGTGCTGTTTTAGTTGTTTCCCATCTTCATTAGTTATTGTCTTATTAATATCTGACTGTTTTTTTCTAAATAAAATTATAAATGTAAATTTTCATGTATTAAAATATTTCCATCAATTACATCTGTAAAATTAATTTAAACAGAAGGCATTTACACCCTTTGTGCATGTGCTATAACATTGTTATAATAGTTCAATGATGTCTTGTTGAGTACTAAGGATATTCTTAAACCAAAGCACATGATAGAGACTTTTGATAGGATAAGATCAGCCATTTTATCTTTTGTACCTAAATTTACTTATATAGGCCAATCTAAAATATCTTAGTTTGAGATGATAAAGATATTTCTTTAGCTCACTTTACATCATTCATTTCTTTCTATATATTAATGATCGGAAAATTTTTCAATTTACTACATGTTAATATTATGACCTATTAAAAATTTATGTAATATTCAATTTTATTTACTAACTATTATAATAACATTACAGTGCATATGTTTAGGGTATAAATCCCTCAGTTTAAATTACATAAATCTCTGCACTAGTAAATAAAATTAAATATCTGTTAAAATTATTAAATTATATTTATAATGTGCAATTTATACATCATTAAATTAAACTTAGACCTTACTTGAAAAGGATTTTAAAAATATCATAAAGATCTTTCTTAATATTGTAAATACCTCATTAAAGTTTTATTGATGTAGTTCTTAACATTGAAAGAATGCAGCAAATATAATCAAATGGTTTATTGGTCAGGAGTTCAGAAGAAATACAAGCACTAAAAATGACAGATTTGGGTTGCCATTCATGGATCCTGAGGTTTTGCTATTTTACCATTTCACTAAGTCACATAGGGAAATAACTACTGCAAATTGTGTTAAAAGTGGAAAGCAATGCCAAATTCCATTGACGATGATCAAGCATTACAGTATTGCATATATACTCAATATGCCTTAAACAGATAATGGTCATTTCAAATAATGCACCATATGGCAAACAATATGTAAATATTCAAAATAAGAGTCATATATCACATGACCCTATCTCTTAAGCTTGTAAGTTATAAACAATAAGGATTGCCAATTCCTCAACAAGCTTTGTGATAAATGCTTAGTCAGAGCCAGCATTTAGAATATCTCTGTCAGGAATCCCCCCCCCCCCAAACCCCTGACGTAAATATGTTATCTGCCTAAAATAAGGCAAATATCTCTGTCAGGAGGCCCCCCCCCCCCAAACCCCCTGACGTAAATATGTTTTCTGCCTAAAATAAGGCTGAGGTATTTACTACAATCAAAAAATATTTGATCCTTGTCAATATTTGTTTGTTAATGCTTTTAATTTTTTTAACGTAATTTATTTAAGCATCGTACAATGTTACGATCTTTAGTGAGCTTTGGTGTCAAAAACTCGTAACAGAAATGAGGTTTTTTATATTATTGATACACATAATACCATTCGCCTATACTACCAAAATTGGATTAAAAACAATCCCTATATAATTGAACACAATAGAGTCATTATCTGAAGAGTTAAAAGAATCTAAGATTAATTATTAGCTGTTTAAAAAAACCCTTCTTTAATTACTTCTGTTAACTGAAAATGTTCGCTTAACTCGTGACTTAAGTACGCAAATATCATGTGACTTCATGAACAACTTTCTGCGTGATTATGAAAAATGTAATAGCAAATTTCTTTTACAATGAGAATTGTTACTATATATATATATACACACACATGCTTAGTTTTAAAAGCACTATACTGATGCAGGCAATACATTTTCTCCTTAAATAAACAAATAAAAATAAAAAGTAGAACTTAAAAAAAAAAAAATAACAGAAAAGACAAGTTTTTTTTTTTTTTAATGTAATTTTATTATTTTTATTTAAATTTAAAGGTTTAAAAAATATTTTATTTATACAGACTTTAAAAGCGTTTGTAAAAATGCTTTATAAATTTTTCCTGAAATATTATCTTTAAGTGGCTTCACAACCTGATTGCCTTTTTCAATTTCTAAGACATGAATAGAATTACTACGTTGACAATTTGCCTTTTTTTTTCATATCCCTCGGAAAAAAAAAATCTTGAAATTATTAAGAGATCAATGGAAAAGATTTAAAACTATGTTGATGTGTGAAGTGGCAAAGGGAGGAGGGGGTTTCATTGGGGAATATTTCTAAAAAGTTGCATCAAGTAAAAAGCTGATATTTTTAAGGACTTCATTTTGAAGAGGATTTACTGAAATAGAGATTCAAAAACTTCTTCACTATTATTGAACACCTAAAAATTTCTTCTCAAAACACTTGGGGAATTGGTGAATTTTTACCAAGAATTGAAGATTTAACATATTGAAAATGATTATTTTCACCCTTTCTACATTTTCTTTGTAAATTCTTTTCATTTTTTTATTTTTAAATATTTCTAAAAATGTTAAAAACACTGTGTAAAAACATATTATACAGACATAAATAAAACAGCTAAAAATAAATTGTAATAAAATATAAACATAAATTTAAGTTTAGTTTTGCTATTAGATGATCTTGTTTTATAAGATAACAAGATTTTTATGTTTACATATTAACATAAATACACACACGCATATATAATAATTTTTTTTAAACTTGTATTTTTATATACTTTTACATATCCATATATATATATATTTGAAAAAATAAAAACACATAAAGAAAATATGACTGCAAGAGTAATTGTAAATGTTGACAATCATATTTTTAAGAATTTATGTACAATAATATATAAAAAAAATAATAGATGTAATTGGATATGGTAAATTCAGAAGAAATTGTTATGGAATTAAATAATTACATTAAATAGGGATAGTTTGATTGCTTCATTAGATGTAGAAAAAATGCATCAAAGTGGTCCAAAAGATGAAAGTATAAAGTTAGTTATAAGTATGTTATCAAAAAATGAAAGAATATTTAAAAAATGGATAGCTACTATTAAGGAAGCGTTGATGATAACAAGTGATAGTTTGTATTTTAAATATAAGGTTAGGTTTTGGAATATAAAAAAAGGATGGGTTATGGGTTGTTCAATAAGTGGGTTATTATCATCGAAGTTTGTAAATAATTTGGAAGAAAAAATAGTAAGAAAATATATAAAAAAATAAAGAAATAATTAAATATTATAGATATGTGGATGATATAATTGGATGATATAATTGTTGTTGGAAATAGTAGGAATATATTAAAAATATTTAATGAATTGAATGATAGTATATATAAAATTAAGTTTACAATAGAAAAGGAAGAAAAAGGTTTAAAATATTTGGCTATTTATTTGAATAGAAATAAGGAAAATGAAATAGAGGTGAAACAGTATATTAAAGATGTTGAAGTTAGAGGAATAATTAATTGATCCTAGTTCGTACCAACTTTGGTCACAAAAGATGTCAGTTTTAAAGGAGTTTAAAATAAAAAATGATAGACTTATAATAAATAAAAAGAAATCTATTGAACAAAAAATGAATATAGAAATGGATTATGTGAAGATGGGATATAATAAAAAAGATATTAGAAAAGTTTCGAACAGTAAGAGTAAAGATAAAGTAAAATATGGAGGAAAAAAAACAAAAAAAAAAAACAAAGATGGATGGTTCAATAATAAATGGATATCAATACCTTATTATAAAGATGTATATACAATTTTAGGAAAAATGAAGTTGAATGAGAATATAAGAATTGCTTGGAAGAATAGTAAATCATTGGACAAATAGATATCAAATGTGAAGAGAGGGAATAATAAAGAAAGTAAAATAGGATTGGTATACAAAACAATTTGTAGGAGTTGCAGTAAAATATATATAGGTCAAATGGAGACAACAGCAATAGAAAGGGGAAAGTAGGATATGAATTCAGGACCATATGTTCATTATTTGAATACTGGTCATAGAATGAGATGTATTGAAGATATGGAAGTTATAAAATATGTTAGAGATTATAATAGAAGGAAATATTATGAGACAGTATATATTCAAGAGAATATGAGTAAAAGCATTAATTTAGTTAAAGGACCTGCAAAGTTGAATAGTAAATGGGCATTGAAGGATAACTGGAAAATTTAATATATGGTTGATTTTGTTGTTGTTGTTGCTTTTAAAATTAATATATATGATATATGTAAATAATTAGTTAATGTAAATAATTAGTTAACTATAAAAAAATAAGGTTATATTTGAAGATATGGTTAGTAGAAATATATGAGAAATGATATATAATTTAGTTTACTGTATAAAGTATGTGTATATAATTAATTTAATGGAGTTAATGTAAAGTAACATATAATTTATGGTGTATAATATATGTATATAATTATTGAATTGTATTTAATGTAATTTTATTTATTGTATAAAAATAATATATATAAAAATGGGGGGTGGTGGTATATATATATGTAAATAGATTATATGATTATATAAAATGATTATGTAAAATGAACGTTAGAAGGAGTAATGATAGATATAAGGGTCACGTGATTATATTAGAAAAGTGTATTTTGAGCAGACCCTAATATAGGGCGAAAACTGGTTCAATAAAGAAAATATTTATTATTTTTATATAGTTGTTTTATTTCAATTGTGTTGGAATTATTATTAATTATTAAAAACAACATTATGGATAAATTTATGTTTGACCATTATTAAGGATACTGTATATAAATAAATAAATGATATATATAATAAATTTATCATTATATCCCTTTGAAATAAATTATTTATATATTATTAGTAATCATTAATTTGCAAATTCTACTCAATCTACAAAAGTAATCAGTTTCCTTCAGACAATTAAGTATTTATTACTTTTTTTGAGTTAAATTACAATCCTCAAACAAATAGTAACAATGAAACATGCAAATATAATAATAATAATGATGATG
Organism: Epiperipatus broadwayi; assembly: GCA_028023455.1. Taxonomy (NCBI): domain Eukaryota; kingdom Metazoa; phylum Onychophora; class Udeonychophora; order Euonychophora; family Peripatidae; genus Epiperipatus; species Epiperipatus broadwayi. The sequence goes on along the minus strand of JAQFVV010000885.1, from coordinate 8,543 downwards.
ATAATAATGATGATAATAATAATAATAATAATAATAATAATAATAATAATAATAATAATAATAATAATAATAATAATAATAATAATAATAATAATAATAATAATAATAATAATAATAATAATAATAATAATAATAATAATAATAATAATAATAATAATAATAATAATAATAATAATAATAATAACAAATCTATACATAAAGTGAGAAAAAAAGTGTATTATAAATTAATTATTGTAATAATAATAAAACAATAAACTAATAATGAAGATAATAAATTTTAACTAATAACTATTATTAAACATAGAAATACTTTCATTTATTTTCATAACCATCTTTAACTGGAAACTTAAAAAAACAAACAAACAAACAATCAAACTAAAACTACTTCTGCATTTTGAAATAATTATTTGTAAAATTTATTACCACTATTAATACTTTGTTTTACTATTATTAATATATATATAAATCAAGTCAGATGTCACATGACCTAATTTAATAAGCTTGTATTTACAAATGTTATATATAGAGCTCACAAAACAAACTCTTAACAAGCTTTGTCCTCACCGAGGACACCAGTAGCAGGAACCGGTCTGAGGTTGGGGATATTATACAAAGCTTGTTAAGAGTTTGCTTTGCAAGTTCTATATATATATGCAAAGAAATCAAATCATATATCACATGACCTAATGAGCTTGCCAATAGCTCTTAACAAGCTTTTCAGAATATCCCCAACCCCAGATCGGTTTCTGCTTCCTGCTTCCTCAATGAGGTGCTAGAATATTCAGGCATTGGATTTAAAATATCCAGGTCTGGGGTTGGGGATATTTTGAAAAGCTTGTTAAGAGCTATTGGCATGCTCATTAGATAACATATATATATAACTATTTAGTTTGTGTGTAAACAATCATAGAGTTTATGTTACACTGTCTATATGTTTTATTAAAGGTAATGCTCATGAATTGCAGTTTATTTCAAGTCATATGACAATTCAAGATTGCCCAATGATATTGATCAATGCTGCAAGACTGAAAGTAATATTACAAATTAATGTTTACTTTAACTAATGAATGTGGGATTTCAAACAACCATCAACTCTCCATGCCATCTCATATTGCTGACCCACCTGATCACACACAAGTTGAAAAGATAAATAATCACCAATATATGTGTTTCATGCTAAACCAGCACACATCAGTTGGTCCAGATTACCATCTCCACACATATATACAACCAGTGCTCAGCTTTATATTAAGATAGCCAATCTTCATATAAAGCTGTCTTAATATAAAGCTGAGCACTGATTGTATATATGTGTGAAGATTGTAATCTGGACTAACTGATGAGTGCTGGTTATCTTAATATAAAGCTGAGCACTGATTGTATATATGTGTGGAGATGGTAATCTGGACCAAATGATGAGTGCTGGTTTAGCACAAAACATGTATATTTGGTGATTATTTATCTTTTCAACATGTGTGTGATCAGGTGGGTCAGCAATATGAGATGGCATGGAGAGTTGAGGGTCATGTAAAAGTCTGAGTTTGAATCCTGCATATATATATATATATATATATATGCAGGTTTAAGCCTGTATAGGATATTAATTAAGCTAATGAAGAAATTTAATTTATTATAAATGCTTCTAAACATACCTTACACAGTAAATATGCATGTAACTATGCATTTTGATTGGTTGACAATCTTCTATTAATAAATCATCAATATTTGTTACTAAAACCAAGTGAGTAAATGAGATTGTTAAGTTATAATAAAATCATCTTCAAACACATCTTTTGTGTCAAGCGTTGGTGACCGAATGATTAACACAGCTGCCTTACAAGCAGTTATCCCGGGGGTTCGCTTCCGGCCGATGCTTTGATACATTAAAAAAAAAAACACATCTTTTGTCAAACTTTGTTATAAATAAACTATTAAAAAGCATGCTTATTGTACTCAAAAAATGTTTTGGTGAAATATTATTAAGCAAGAAATATTTGTTCATCATCATTGGTTTGGCTTTCCTTTTTACAATTCTTAGCAAAAATAAATTTAAGATTCAATATTTATAGTGAAGCAGTGGATGATAATATAAATTGATTAAAAGGAAATCCATCTTCTTACACAGGCTTATAAATTGTATATATTTATATGAAAATAGTGTGTTTAAATTTGATTATGAAGGTAGAAATAAGAGAGGAAATAGACTTGTAGAATTTTTTTTTTTAAAAAAAAAAAGCACTATGAATTGTTTTTTTTGTTTTTTGAGAAAAATACAAAATGATATAATGGACACAAAAATATTCAAATGAAGAACTAAAAGAGATTATATTTTCATTAAAATGCTATGTGTGAAGTGTACTATTGTATGGTCATAAAACATGCATAATGAGTGATAAAATTAGAAACAGATTGGAAGCTTTTGAGATGTGGACATGGAGAAGAATGGGAAAAAATCAGTTGGATGAAGAAAATAACAAATAAACAAGTTTTGAAAAGAGTAAATGAAGAAAAAAGATTGGTTGAGAAATTAGAAATAGCGAGAGAAACTGGATGGGACATATATTAAAAAGAAAGTGCAATTTAATAAAAGATGGTTTGGAGAGAGTGATGAGTGGAAATAAGAAGAAAAAATGGAAAAGATTGATATTATTGGATGATAAAAGAAATGGGAAGAGTTATGTGAAATTGAAGAGCCAGTTAATGAAGAAAATGGTGTGGAAAAAATAAATGAATTAGTGATATGACTACTCTCTGAACCTGCCCATGGGACAGAATATTATTGATGATGGTGATGATAAAAGACATATTTTAAAAATATAATGCATATAATAAATTCAACAAAGGAAGTAATTATTGATTAGTGAGATATATTAATATAAAGTTAGAAATATGAAAGCTACTACGAAAAACAGGATTAACATTTGAAACTCATAACCTACAGAAATATTGCAAGCAATTTAAATAAGAACTTGAAAGTCATCTTAAAATATCAGAAAACTTTGAAGATAACTCAAACTTGAATGAAGGTAACTGGCATTATGCTAAGAACTGCTATATTGAAAGCTGGTACAAAAAACAAAAACAAAAAAAAAAAATAGAAATATCAGCAATTCACAATAAATTTTTAATTAAGAGATAATAATATATGAAGAAGAATGAATACGAAAATATTTAAAAATGATATATTTAGATGAATGGAAAATCTGAAATTCTGAAAAATAGTTTTTAAAAAAAATCAGTTAATGATGACATAAGAAAATATAACTACAACTTATCAGAAAAAAAAATTATGATTGAGAATATAATTGTAACACACACAACATATTGATTTAGGAAAGAAAGTGGCTTCAACAATAAAAAATAAAATGTGTGGAAAAGCTTCTGTAGAAAATTGTATAGTAATAAAAACAAATAGGAAAACAAAATAGATCATACAAATGTAAAGTACTTTAAATAATGAGATGAGATATACAATTAAATCTATGAAATATATATATAAACATCAGAAAATAATGGGATTATTATTGATATTTTAAAAAAAAAGCAGGTAAGGGAATAGAAAAAGTGTTATAGAATAAATATCTAAATGCGAGAGATATATTAAACAATTAAAAATTTTCCTTAGTGATGTTGATATTTAAGAAAGGTAAAAAAGGAAAATATTAGACATTATAGACCTATCAATTCAATACTAAATCTGATCATTAGACTTGATCTACAAAGAATGTTAAATTCAAACTAACTAAAAGAAATAACTGTAAGACCTAGACACTAAACAAAAATGCAGTAGAAGAGATTTTAGGCAATACAACAAAATATGAAGAGATTCTTATGATACGATTGATAGCAAAACATTTGGATGGAATTAAAAACAGACATCATTATAACTAAAACTGTTGAAATTTAGCTGGTAGGGACTTGTTTCTAGAGTAAATGACAATTGTTGAAATCTTATGCTGAATCCCAAGACGCAATAAAAGACCTAGAAAAAGACCACACGTGAGATATAAAGATGAGATAATGGAAGTTTGCTGAAATGACATTAATAAAAAAAAGCTTTGGAAAGAAGAACGTAAATTAAACTTGGAATGATTTTTGTTTTGCAGTGAATTGACTATCGTTGAAAGAGACGACAATATTATTGACATATTAGTAGGAAAAACGATTTTGAAAATAAATGCAAATTTATTTTTCTGTCTCCTTGTTCACGATAGTGCTTAAAATATTTAGTAATATCAGACGTAACGTTAATCTTATATTGATCCAGATCTTTTAAATAATAGAAAATAACATTTCTGGGGTGACTTTAAAAAATTTGCTATAGAGAACAATAAACAGTCGAAGTATTCTGCACAATAATAATGGAGCTTAACACCCCAATCCATTACATTGTAAGAATTTTTAAACATGTTATTCGAAGTGAAATATGGAATATTTAAATCAAATTTATTATTAAAATTGAATCAGGAAAATTTAGATACTGTAGAATTTTAGATAATAAGATGGGTGAAGTATAAAATAATAAGTAACAAGGAAATAAAAACGTATAGTTATAATGATGAATTAAATATAATATTTTAGAGAGTTTTATATATAGTAATTCATTAAATTATAAGTTTTTAGTAACAGTTTTAAGAGACCTAATAATAATTGTTATCTTCATCATCATTTTCAATCATTACCGATTCATTGCAAAATGAAGGTCTGTCCAAGTTCAATCCATCTTCTCTGATCTCTAGCTTCTCTTCTCCACATTACTCCAAATGCACTTCCTCATTTCATCTATCCATCTCACATCTGGTTGTTTTCTAGATCTTTTACAATCTCTTGGAATCCAGTTTAAGATTTCAACCATCTATTATCAAATCTTTTAGCAATATGTCCAGACCAACTCTATTAATAATAATGATTGTACAGATATGTATCTATCTAATAAGAATGACACTAAGCATATTAAAATAAGATAAAAAAAATAAAAAAATTAAAAAATAAGAACAAAAGTTCTAAAGTAATAAGGGAATAATTTAATATGGAACAACAGGGAAAAAAACATATTGTAGATGACTACAAATTAGAATTAAGAAATGGAAAAAATAAAATATTGCTTAGTTTTTGTATAAAAATATGAAGACATATTGAATATACAATTGAAAAATAAGAAAAAATTATATATTAAAATCTTCAAGTGATAAAATGGATTTTATTTGAATTATATATTAGTTCAGAATAAGTTTAGAATATTTTGGAATTCACAGAAATTCAGATCATTAATAGTGGTGAAATTAATAAAACTTAAAAAAAGAAAAAGATGAACAAGTATAAATTCTGTATAAGGAAATGAATGAATGGGAAAAATAACAGTAAATCAAGTCATGCAATAGATAAAAAAACTAAAGATATATGGTTATATGAATAGAAAGATTAACAGTAAATCAAATCATGTAATAGATAAAACTAGACAGATATTGTTAAAAGAAAAATGTAATGAGATTAAAGAATTACAAAGTAAAGTAAATTTGATTTAATTTATAATAGAATAAAATACTTTACATAGGAAAAGCAGAATCATGTGACTGTAATTGTAGTCAAAGTTGTTAAATTGCTATTAGAAAAACAGACCTTTAAAAATACTGTGTTAGGAGAAGAAAAAAGGGGGCAACTTAATGATTAAATAAATTTTATAATTTTTACAAATTTTATCCTCCATTTCAATCATATTTCATGGATACTTAAAAAATGTAGCAATTGAAAATAAGAAATAACTATTACAAAATTTATACAAGAATCAAAAATATATTTGATAGAATGATCTTTTTATAGGTTAGGTATTAAGTTGTATTTATAAGGTGTAACAATTTAATTCAGGGGTTCCCAACCTTTTTGCACTTAAGAGCAGATTATATAATACCAGCCAGGTGGCGGGCACCATTTATTTTTTTTCAACCAAATGGCAGGCATCATTTATTTTTTCAATGTAAATTTATAGTTGGATATTGTTAATAATACACATAATGTACAAAAAAATATTTATTTCAAAAATAAAATTTTAACATATAATTAACGTTTATATTTTTAAGCTGTAAAAGTATAGTATGCCCTACAATTTGATTGCAATATAATACAATAATTTATAAGAAAATTTAAAAATTAAATTTATTTGTATCAGATAAATAATTTTTTATCATGTTCGGATAGCGGTGGGTACATGTAAAATGGCCTTTGGGTGTCATGGTGCCTGCGGGCATAGGATTGGGGACCTCTGATTTAATTCCTGGAATGATTATGTGGTATCACCTATGACTTAGTTGTATTGAGGTCACATGAGTATTGAACATGGCTGAAAATCTCTCAGCCCGATATAGCTATTTAAATTAGATAACTGGGTTTGAAGACATTTAGGTGTCTAAAATTTTCAGATTTTCTACTTAATAGTTATCTTTTAGATAAATTCTTGCTTTGTCTTGGTATTTTTAAATCTAGTGTCTGAAACTACTCTAATGTCTCACTGAGGAGCACCAAAGTCTGAAACCATTGGTCTGAGGTTTGGGAGTAGTTTTCAAGGTAGAGATTTTTAAATGCTTTGTTTAGCTGGCATTTATCAATAAAGCTTGTTAGAGCAAATTAGCAGACCTCTTTATTTTTTATTTACAAGCTTAAAAATTGATCATGTGATATATGACTTTGATTTTTTTATTTAAGCTCATGAGTGTAAATTTTAAGCTGATAGACTTAGTTGTTAGTTAACTATTGAGAAGATAATAAATATACGTACATATGCTTTGATGTAGGTGTACTCATAGTGAGAGACTTTTTGGCCAAAAGTTCAATTACACAATTCTTTTATTCATTTGTCTTAGCTCCCTCTGATGTTTGGTTATTTCCAAAATTAAAAACCGTGCTGAAAGGACAAATATTTTCTACTACAAATGATATTCGAAAGAATGTGAGACAGCTGCTAAACAGTATTTCTGAAATTGAATTCCAGGTGTGCTTCCATAAATGGGAATGCAATTTTAATTCAGTGTATAAATACACAAAGAGACTATTTTGGAGACAACAGTAGTCATTAATGTACATGTATGTCCACATATATATTTTATAAAGGTGCATTCAGGGATTTAAATTATCATACCTAGTACATTTTTAAAAGAGAGGTGTTGCCAAACTTTTGTTTCATTTAATATTTATAAAAACAAAATTCTGAATGAATTTAAAATTGATAAGGGTGAAGTTAATGTGAAAAGTTAGGTAATGTATTTTAGGACAGGTTAATGCTTTTAAATGTTAATGAAGTTACTTATCTAGTGATAAAAGTACAACAAAAATATAATAAAATTTTCAATGACTGTATGTAGAAACTTTTAATGAGATCAAAAGATTACTTTGCAATCTGTTGAAGTTGAAATGAAGAAAAGTGACATATTAACTATTTATTTGAAATGAATCTAGATATGGAGAAAAGATAAAAAATTAGAAGAAGGAATGTGAACATAGTGGAGACTTTTGAGCTGCAGATTTAGAGAAGAATAAAGTAAACAAATAGTATTTATAATATTGAAAGATTAAAGAGAATAAATAAAAAAAGAAGTTTCTGAAAAAATAAATTGGTTAAACTTAGATATAGAAAATATGAAGAATGTGTGGAAGGTAAAGAAAAAAATGATAGAAAAAACCCTTAAAAAATTGAAGAATTTATGCTGTATGTCTGAAAGTTAAAATAATAAATAAAAAGAATTGTCTAGTGGTGTTATATTGATGTGTAGAATTTGACTTTCTAGACAAATAAGTTTAATCAAAACATTTTATTTAAAAGCATTATTAATGGTTGTCTTGCAGTTATAAAATATAAAAATATTTTTAAAAAATAAAGACATTCTGTGAATAAATTATTTGGGAAAATTTTTAGGTAAAATAAAAATTAAAACAAGAGTTGTAGATATTGCACAAGTTTCATCTTAAATCAGAATTCATCCATACATGTTATATCATCATGAACACAAAGAATTTAAAGAATAAAAATCACAATATGTTGCCTGGATTAATAAAACAAAAATTGATATATATATATATATTGTAATGGAACGTACTTGCTGCATTCCATTTAAATTGAAGAAAGACAAAATTATCCCGGTTATATATATAAATAAATTGTGAATTCAATTAATTTCATAATGACTCTAGCATTAAAAGAAAAATAAGAATAATATATTACCGCTCTTTCAAATAAATTACAAAGACGTTACTTATAAAACAAATAGTACATCCTTTATTATATATTATGGTTTAATTTTAGGTAATATCAATGTTTTAAATACAAACCCAAATAATAAACATACATATATACTTGCAATAAGTATATATATATAAATATATAAAGACATATCTATGCTTAACAAGTAGATATGAATATAAATACAAATCCATACTTATACTTTTCAGATATTTAAAATAATAAAAAAAATATTACATACAGCAAATATATATATTTAAAATTTTAAATTACTTAAGTATTAATTTTGAAACCTGTTAAACATTTATTGCTG